>DWDX01002284.1:0-15623 GCA_018245675.1 Agara michaeli
GTACCCAGCCCGGGATTTGAACCCAGGACCTCCCGATCGGCAGTCGCGCTAGCAACCGCCCGACCAACGAGGCAGTCGAGTAAAACATTAAACGATATTCAGCTTTTGATTCTATATAACTACAATTAGGACTCAAAATTGTAAAAATCTCACTATCTGTGTGTCATAAACGTTATACCGTTATAACGTCCCGTTTCCTTACTCATCTCTAATTTGGAACACATCTTACAAATTCTGCCAAAATATCTTCTTGCAATAAGAGTACTTTTTCTTAAGTTTTTCCATCTAATTCTGATTTATCGGTCTCGAAGTATTCCTCTATGGTGCCCAGGGAACAAAATAATTAAGCAGCACCGCAAATTTTATTAATGGTCGACGGAGTTTTAAGGTAGATCAATGAAAGCGTTCTTTTGTTCAATAACCATGATGTGGATCAATAATATTTTACTTTTTACTTATCGCTTATCGTAAATATACCGTTAACAAACTTCGTTAAAAAAATTGCCCTATCCGATTAGGAAACGCATTTGTTTTGTTTCGATTGAATCCACGTGCGATTTCAACAATGAATTGTATATTTCTCTTATATTTAAGAACTGTTAAACAATATATCATATGAAATATATTAACATGTGTAAAGACAAATCTATACATGTTTTATTGCAAAAATAAATATATTGTAAACCAATTATTTGATTTCGAAGGGCACTAATCCTGACATTCAGAGGGACTTAAATGAATCGTTAATACTAACGACTTTCTTGTGTTGAAAAGTTAGCATTGATTACAAAAAGATAGATATAAAAGTATAAATATCTATTTTAGAGCCGTTAAAATCTTTGAAATATAGAACTCTTTTTCACAGTATTTTATAGGCTATACGTCGTTTTGGAGAAAATAAATTTAACTTACTCCGCAATCGAGAACGTTGCCAGAAGGCAGTTCGATAAAATAAGCGTAAACCTGTCGACTTAATGCTCTCCACTGAATCTATGACATAACGCTTGCTTGCACTCTTACTGGAGACATCTCAGAATGGAACTACATAGTTACCGCTGTGGTTATAATGTGGATCTATTATAAAGTAACTAGTACAAGTATTATAAAGTAAAGTACCCTCCTCCATCATTTTCATTCATCAGTCAATCCACTTTAGTGCCTACTGTTAAGTTAAGTTTTGATGCGTGTGAGAATGAATTTATTTCTTTTAATTACCTCTGCAGGTGGCGTGGATAAAATCCGATTCCAAAGCAATTCTGGCAATACACACCACAATGGTGGCATTGAACCCGCGACTTTCCGTCACCTACAACAACCACAACACTTGGAAACTCCACGTTAGCAACGTACAGGCTAACGACTCTGGCACTTACATGTGCCAAGTCAACACGGATCCTATGAAAAGTCAGGTATGCATAACTAAAATTCATTATGAAATATTATGACTTCCTATTATTATTATTGATTTTGAGAGCTACTTAGACATCATTTAAATTAACCGAATTAAACCCGTTTTAGTTCCATAATTCTTTAAACCAAATCCCTGAATAAAATTATGCTATGTCAGCTCTGAGGTATATCTTTTGACAATTCGTAACGTTCGGTAACAATAGTAATTTGTTACACAGATGGGTCAGCTCTCCGTGGTGATACCTCCAGACATTGTGGATACAGTGACCGAAGGTAGTTCTGCACGAGAAGGCGGGAATGTAAGATTGACTTGCAGTGCAACAGGCCTACCTCCACCCACTGTCTTGTGGAGACGGGAACAAAACCGGCCCATTATATTTAGACATGATGGTGGGAGGGAAAAGAAAGGTAAGTAGGTAACATATATTATTTATTCAATTTAAGCAGATGAATTTCAAACACTTAATTGACCTGCAAATATAATTCACATTAAAAAATCTGATTCCGTAGAAAATACATTTCTCTATATTTTAAACAATATATTGGTAATAAAATATTTACTACACATAAATATAACTAAAAATGCAAAATACCTAGAAATATGTATCCTCGAGAATAAATTCTACTTGATCTATGGCTTGTAAAATTTATTGTGCTCATTATATATTTCTAGAAAACGTAACGACGGTAATATTTTACCAAGATTTTCAACTGTGAAAATTCTTAAAGTCAACATCTTTCTAAAAGAAACATTGGAATGGCTTCTCAGCAATCATTATTGGATTATTCCAAATATACCGCTTCGCTAAAATATCTGTTTGGAATTTTTGTTCTTTGAAATCAGTTTATTTCAAGAAGGAGAAGTTCTTTAAACAATTTATTCTGTAATAATATAACATATAAAAACTAAATTAAAGAAATAAATTTTCCTGTAACTTTTTAACGTTATAAATAAACAATAGAGCACGCAGGCGATCTGATGTTAAGTGGTCACTGCAGCCCATTGACATGTCCCAACAAAGGTCAAATGAGACCATCAGACGCATAACACAACTCGCTATATAATAGGAAAAATGGGTAGTGTGTTCACCTTCAATAACACTGCAGTAAAAACGGGACACAGTAACCTTTTTACAGTGCTCGTACTAATCGTATTTTTATTCGCTAATAATTCTCTTTCCTTTAGAATACACCAGAAGTACGATTAGTTGAACTAAAAATAAGTATAATTCTTAAGTAACTGTATGTGCAAGAATATGCGCGATTTAAATATCCATATTAAAATTGCATTCAACTAGGCCGGTTCATTCTTACATATTGGCTTCGTAATATTCCTAAGCGGCTTGGATTTGTACAAGATGATTACGTAATATATCACACAACACTTTAGTCTCATAAGTGGAATATAGTAAATGCGCTTTTGTTGTCTCTACATGCTTTAAGAAAAGCTTCGATGATTAATATTGCCTTTACTTATTTCATACACTAAGTATTGTAGTACATATTTTAATTGGAGCCTGTTTTAATACCGATTTGAAAAAACTCGAGAAACGTCAATAAATTAAGAAAAATTAGTACGTACATGAATGAGGTAATAGATATATGTTTCATGAATATCAAATATGCACCTTTTTTCTAAAAAGAGATCCTTCCCTTCCCTCATTCCCTCCTTTTTCAAATTTGGAACTTTGACGGCTAAAAGCGATGCCATTCAAACACCAATTGTATTCCGAAGTATGTGTCGCAATCCGAGTAGATTGATATTTGGTTGTGAATATTTTAGTGGTCTATGCGGGATGCACTCTCACAAACTACCGGATGTTATGGACAAGGTTTATACAATTATTTCTTAACGGGTACACTAAAAGCATTACTAACAGAGTAGTTACACTAAAAATTTCATTACGATACCGTTATTTTGAACATTCTTTATCAGCTCCTCACTATGGAATACAGAAGATTTAAATGAAATGATTTTTATAATCAAAATTGTTATGATTTCATTATAAAATGTGATGCAATGATAACAATTTTGGTTTATTATAATTACTATCCAGGTGTTGCCCATGGCTTCGCCCGAATGGACAAAGAATTTATTTTGTTCCCACGTCATACGGTCATTACACCTGTAACACCATCTATAGCTCTTATTTGATTAAAACGTATTTTCCCGTGGCAACGAGACATATTTTTGGAAAAAAAACAAGCCTAGGTCACTCTACAGTCCTTCAACTATCTCCATAACAAAAGTCACATAGATCCCTTGCTTCACTTTGACGTGAAAGAAGAACAAACAAACAAAAACACGCTTTCGCATTTATAATATTACAGTAACAATAACTAAAGTAATAGGATCTTCATATCTTTTGTCTTACTTCATTGTCTTCGAATTAATCAGAATCTTTGTTTTTGAGCAGCAAAAGAACATTGAACTCAAAACATGTAAAATATGTATGTACATTTGTACATATATCCAACTTAAGTAGATACATACATTATTTTCAGCGTAATGAGATTCAAAATAGATATGGAGAATAAAGTATATCAGTAAGGTAGTTAAATCCGGTGGTCTTCGTTGCTTCAAGGAAAGTAAAATGAAAATTTTGAATTGAGCTGGGAATTTACCTATAGGAAAATAGCCAACGGCGATTTATTCCATTTCACAATGACAAAGCGGCGCATGCATTGAGTGACAATTACGAGTAGCGTGGAAATATCTTCTACTTTCGAAATGTCATCACTCTGTTCAATACTTTTTATCTAACAGTCTACACGTTAGGCTGAATAAGAAAATATATAGAAGGACAGGCTAATAATTAAGACTTATCTATGCTGATGGTAGTAGCAGTTTTAAGTTGCCACTCTAAATTTTCTTTTACTTTCATAATAAATTTAGACAGCATGGAATTGTATATAACAATAATAGTAACAGACAATTCCACACATAGCCATCTCATTCCAAATTAGACAATTTAATGCCTGTGTTATGGTAACCGGAAATAAAATATCATCATCATCATCAGACAACATCTATCCATTGCTGGACTTAGGCCACTTCCAAGGTTCACCATTGTACTCGGTCTTTGGTTTTCTTCATCCACTTTCTTCCCGCCAGCTTGCACAAATCGTTGCGCCATCGCCAGAGGTTGCTGCGTGCTACATTTCAATATTTCCAAATGTAATATACTAAAATACATACTATCAACTAAGACGTATGACGCAATTAGAAACGTCCCACCATTTGAAGCCATACAAGCATCTGCTAACGAAATGGCCCTTCAGAACATAACAACACGTAAGAGCACAATCCCGTGTGAAGCGCTATAAACGGAAGCTGATTTTCTGTGTAAATCCCTCGCTCATTACTCAAAAACATGTTCTATTGCTCAGTAATAGGGTACATAGTGCATTGTATAATAATGCCATTACAGTAGCTACTTGTAGAAAATATTCGTATGTAAGGAAATTCCTTCGTTTATTTTAATATTTTTAAATTTCCTACAATGACGAGAAATTCTTAGGTGTACGTTGTGCTGTGACTATTATAATCGTATTAATACATTATAAGTACTTTAAATACTGTATCTCTACTTTGTTCTCTTCACAAAAGTTACTGCATGTAAGTTTAAAAGTTGCCTTAACGTGATCGCCTCGAAAGTTGTTGGCGATGAGGTCAGGTTGTTACTCATAAATATATTGACCGCTTTTTTCTTAAGCGATTCCAAGCGAAATTTATTGGACTTCGAAATATACCGCAAAAAAAAATATATAATATCTTTACAGAGTAACTATTTATCCAGACTTTTAAGAGAGTAGCACTTTTTCATAGCTTGCAAGTAAGCATCTATTAACTCACATGCATTATTTTCTGCATTCACATGCAGTGTTTAACAAGTGTATATTCCTCTAAAAGCGGAGAACGTAAAGGAATTTTCATTCAAAGAAACATTTTCAAAATATTCGGCTACTTCAAATGCTCACTTACGCTTCTAACGAGAAATTAACTGGAGCATTGAGCACCGGGAAAATAGAAAACGCTAAAATACTCTTTGTATTTCTTAACTGAACATGTTTTGGAACGAGAGATATTCGTATAACTGTTAGGGAAATTCTCCTCATTATGGATAATTGGAGCAAGCTTTTACGTACTTTTTTCTACGTGTAGTAGAGCAGACAGCAAACTAACTAACAACATGTCCAGTATAGCAAAACTTTATTAAAACGGTATAAGATTTATATTAAGGCGCAGTAGGACACCAGTCACAGCTCATTATAGATGACGTGGATCCGAGGGCGGAGAACTCACACCTGAATGGTTATGTTTTCGTGTCAAAAATCATATCAATTTATTAATAATTAAAAATCCACACAAAATAAGAATTTTAACAGGATAATAATTTCAAACAGTTTTAATTAGATCAAAAAATATTGCCACAAACGTGATGCACAGCGAATTGTCGCAGACATGGTGCGGTGGCGCCTGCAAGATTAAAAGTGCACCTATTTTAATATATAGAAACACTTTTACGATAAATAGATGAATAGGCCACCCAGTAGTAAAATGGACGATTTTGAATATCAAATATCTTAGAATCCACTTAACACAACTTTCTCAATGTTGTCACACGCAATTAGAATACGTATGTTAATTTACATACGACAAGTCATAACTTTATGCGGAACAACTACGAACTTATGATACTGAAACTAATACACTGAAAGGCCGGAACTAGGCTTGGAGCATGGCCGTGAGCCTAGACAGTTTTACCATATAGATACAAAACAATTTACACAACCATACATTTTGGCCAGAAACAAAACACATAAATGTTTTTATACGTCGTAAGCTGACATAGTAAAAAGAAAAATATTATCAAGTTGTTACGCACCTCGGCACACGTTAAACAAATTATTACCAGTCATTATCTTTGGGTAACAATCTTGAAGCCTTGTGCGACGCTTCTAAGACGACTTAAAAACTTCCGACAGATGGATTAGCTGATTTTGACTACGGTTTTAGTACTGTGGTCGTTATGGCGGTTAATTACAGTGTATCTTGACATAAGTACTAGAAACTGATATTACACCTATTGCCTACAATCAATTATACATAGATTAAGGCATTTATAAGAAATCAAAGATTTCTCTCTCAGCTTTAACACAAAAGTAACCACACCAGACAAATGCTATATACATATATACACTTATATAGATATTTTTATTGCATTGTTCTGTATCTGAACAAATAAACGTGATCATCACACACGAATTGAAGAATAAATAAACCAGAACGTAAAAATATCAATATATTTACAATCTACTCATTCCACTTTTTTTATGTACTCGTGGAAAAGTTCTACATACTTTGATTGACATTGCTTAACATTTTTCCAATAAATTCTGGTAGAGCTATTACTGGTATATATAATGTATTAACCCTTAACCATTGGCCGAATATAATACGTACATTATGATTATCTATCATTATCTTTCTTCTGAAAAGATTGCTTAACTCTTTCAAGGGCTTATTCTTTTATCTGACATCTGTTACAGGCATTAAAACAATGCGCAAATAAAAACTTGAACATTCTTCATTCATTATCTAAATAATGTATTAAAACGGTACTCCAACAGTTGAAATTGAACAAAAAACAAGTTCCACTCCGCTTCATAAAAATTTTATTTCACAAATAAGTCCTGGAGATAAATGCTGGAACATCAAAGAAATAATAAAAATAATGACTTAACCGTCCTCGACCATTTCTCGACATAAAACACTTTGATCACACTTATTGCTTTCTATATTATTACTATGTTTTCTCGGCTGTTGCTTGATTAATGGTGTATTATTGTAAATCGGTAAAATAAATTAATACTTTGTTTGTGTTGTAGAATTGGTTAACGGCTATACAAACCATCCGAGAGTGAGGTAATGCGACAATTGAGCTATTCTTATTTAAGAGTAATACGTTAGAACTGCATTGCAAAGAGAAGCTAAAGTTTCATGTCAAGTACCATATGTCGAGCGTTCCTTGCGAAAAATCAAGCTCAAGGTTCGTCTGGGTAATTATTAATTCCATGATATTGTGTCTAATACAGGGACATGACATGATCATATCTTGGGACACCCTTACTCACGACCATCTCATCCCATACGAGGCTGAGCTTGCACCATGGTCACCAGGCAAATCATAATCATACATATTTATATAGAAAATATGGTCAGGATTTGTATGATAATGATTAAATAAAAGCAAAATTATCTCCAAATTGAAGCAGGATTTTGCATCGAGATACAAAAGTACCCTCCATGGACGTTGTTCTTATTGTTAACCCCATGGAGTGAGTTTCCCTTTTCCCCGGAGCACCGAAAGCCGCCATTCGAGTGAAGAGACTTTTTCCAATTCAATCTACTTTGCATTGTGCCCGACACTCACATGAAGCATTACACCTAGCCTCGTCCCGCTCCCCCCTCCTTTGCACTTCCAGCAAGCACTTCTCTTTCCAATGGATTTTATTTACGCAAGAGAAAGCAAGCTTTAATACATATATCGCTGAAGACAATAAGGCGCCTCGCAACGAGATATAAAAGCTTTGAGTTACTCTCTCGTTCCTTTTAGTAGGATTCCTTTGAAATGAATCGAATGATTTGCGGACTTTATGCTTGTAGCACGGTTTTTTATTTGTTGACACTCATTTTAAAATTTGTTAATAATTTTCTTAGTTTCCCAACGACATTTTCGTATCGTGGCGAAATAACCTATAATGTCACTTACTAACATTTCATATACTGAAAAGTTGTGATTATGCGCTGCGATAGAAATATGCAACGTTACAAGAATTTATTCTTCAAAACAATTCAATTGTTTTCAGTGTTCAGCTAACCCAGATTTAATAGAAAAACAATAAGAGTAAATGTTTTAACTATGTACGTAATATGGACTAAAATAGTACAATGTCATAAGTAAAAACTTAGAAGAATATAAAACAAAAATTAGAAAGAAAACAAATTACATCCTTGCCGCTAATACACCAATTTTAGCTAAACCGTCGTACGTTACAAAATAAAAAATGCAAATTAACGGCTAGGTAACTTTATAACAAAACATTGTAATTAAAATCGAAGATAACAAAAATTAGTCTTAAAAGTCACTCTAGTGACTATGGGAGAATAGCAGCAGACATTAAAATGAAAAGTTAACGTGCAAAACACTTTCCAAATCTATTTTTTGTAGACTCATGCGTAACAATAACAAAGAAGACCAAAGGCTCACAGGGACTCGTAAAAAACGAGGTACAGTGGATATCATCGGAAATGTACGGTAGTTTTTATGTGTATCGGAGCTTGTGGTCTTAAGAGGATATTGAAAATCTCATTTAAAGTAGCTTTCATTTAAAAAAGGCGAAAAAATGGAAAAAATAATATACGTAGGGATTCTCTTAACAATGGACAATAGATTGCTTGAGCTCAATGCGATATTCTAATAGATGGTTAATATAAAGTTAATATAAAGTAAACAATTTTACGATTAAAAATTATTGAGATGAAATGCTATACAATATAATACTAACATAATAAAAGAAAAGAATAATATGAATAGACACGTAATAATATTTTTTAACTTAAGAAACCACACACAAACCAATTATCGACAATCACAACATTTCAATAAATCGATAAACCAAACAGAATATAATATGTTACTTGTAAAGTTAGGGAGAATCGAGTAATTTTAAATATCCTTATGTTTGGATACCAAATATTATGGAAATATAAAACAATTATAGGGGTATATAGCAAATGGAAATAGTGAATTTTAATTAAAAAAAAATGTCTATAATATGTAGTATAAGGAATTGGGTTATGAGATCAAACAAACATTTGATGGGAAGGATGTGGATATCATTTTTTTTAAGGTGTACGATCAAGATATACCTGGGTAAACCGAGGACATAATAACGGCAGAAAGTCAAAGAATATTACGACGAAGGCGAAAGTAGAAAATTTAATAGGCTTCCAATCGTTTTTCATATCTCGAACCGATGATTGGATCACGAAAACTATTTTATGTACGACTTTATAAAATCAGAAGTATAAGTATATATACGAAAACATATAAATATTTATAGTAAGTAATTATTATCAGATGTTTCACATTAAAAAGATGTTATTGACATAATATGTAGCTCATTGTACACATTTGTATTGGTGATGATCCGGATAATATTGGGCGCGGTCAATTCCTGAATGAGTGACCATATTTACTAAATTTCGTGATTCCCGAAATCCGAAACAATTTCCAAGATAGACTTTTCTATGATTTGAGAGCATATTGAGAAGCGAACCTTGTTTATAGGTAATAATAATCTCAAGGCAGTTCAAAGGACACAAAATTCATGGACAAAATTAATCACAATGAAAGACGAATAATACTTAAAATTATTTCAAACGCCAATGGTTATATTACAAAACATAAAAAAAAATGTACTATCTTTAAAAGTAATTTAAATACTCCCCTTTGCCTAACTTAAATCGACTTCCGAGAAAAAGTTTCCGAGTCTCTCACATCGTCCGAACGGCGACCAAAAAAGACTCCGGTGTACTTTTGACTGAATTTTTATGAATTTTTGTGGTCCATTTAAGGCGCAGAGAAGAGTTAATGTTGAAATGTAAAAGTGGTTTAAATCAATAATTTTAGGTTTACTTTGCAATAGGTTTGGGTTTGACACGAGCTCACTTGATGGTACTCGTGAGTAGGGTACATCTAGGATGGAGCACGCTTACCTATAATATGGCCATTCACCGTTATCTTGAATAATTTCAAGTTGTACGTAACCTACATATACGTACTATTCAAAACTTATGTGAAATGGATTGGATGGATTGGATATGATTAGGTACGATTTTTGAATCAATTTTGCATATACCTATGTATGTTGTCTAAGTTTTTATGCGACCCTTATACAACTCGCGTTGGGCTAAACTGAGTCTGTATTAGGACATAATGAAATAATAGATGGTTCAAAAACAAGAATATAAAAGTAAAAAGAATGAAATGATTGCGAAAGGTAATCGTATGTTTTTCTTCATCTGCTTAAATTCTTTTGCGCAATGTTTCACATAGGACCTTAGCTTTACTTTTATTTACTATTACCATTACTATTTTACTTTATTACTTTTAAACTTTAATTGTAATATACACTGTTCATAAATAAATTTCATGCACAAACATTTAATGCAGAAACCTCGAAATATTGAGACAAACGGTTGATTGCCGAATGCCATTGCAATATGTGTACGGAACTCATTATCTTGTGAATGCGCACAGAGCATTGTTACGTGCAATGCCGAGGTAACAATGCTGTTGCGTACGTGGTTAATTGGTTGGAGCGAAAATTTTACAATAGTAAAACAAATAATGTTTACTGAGAATTAAATTTATTAACGCATTCAAATCCCGACACCTCCGACTTTACAAAGGTAGATTCGTTTAATGACACCAAATTTAAATATCGCTATAACGGTGAAGGAAAACGTCGTGTGGAAACCTGTACACCTTAGAGTGTTATAAATAACATATAATGTTTTCTGAAGTGTGTGAATCCGCATTTTGCCAGCGTAGTAGACTATGGCTTTCTTATTATGAGAGGAGATCTGAGTCTAGCAATGCAAAAATGAAAGGATTGCAAAAACACTCTAAGTATATTTGTTATTATGTTTAGAAGTTTGCTTTTAATAAATAGTTACGATAATTAAAGCTCATTCAAAATATACAATGTATTTCAATTAATTTTACGCAAATAAGTTTATTGTACATCCGTTTATAGGCGCAAGCGGTCGACGGCCGTGCGCCGTTGCAATGTGTGTACGGAACTCGTTATCTTGTCAATGCACACATAACGATGTTGTTTAGACAATGGCGAGCTAACCAAACAATTGACTAATAATTCCGTTGCCATACCAAATGGAAATTTCACGTAATAGCAGAGCCACGTTACATTAGTTCTCTTAATGTAAATGCGGTGTATCGCGATGTGTACGTAAATTCCAAATTACTCGTTTGTTTTGTGTTTAAACAGGGTTTTATTTCGATTCTAATTAAACATCCGTACCTGTAATTGAACTAAATTAATCGTAAACGAGAGTAGCATGTATTGAACGAGTGTCTGCTTAGTTCAAAGGAAATTGTCTATTCAACATACATATTTGGTTGAAGTTTTCGTATATTCTTAAAATTCTACATACTAATTCTGTTAAACTAGTAATTTAATTAGTAATTTTAATTCGTATATAAAGGGAACATAATATGTTTAAATAACTAACACAAAACTATTATATACAATTTTGAAATATTCTAAAATAATTTATAAATGATGAACCGTTACTTAAATACATAAGTGCATCAATATGAATATTTAAACAGAATTAAATCTTGATATTAGATGGATTGAAAATGTACGACCATCACATTTAGACATTAGGTATTTTCATGATCTCTTGCCAGATCTCCTCGTTAGAGAAATATCTTCTGAATGCAGATAACGAAAAAAAAACCATTGACGTTATAACGGGAAGATCTTACAATATGATCGTTTAGAATAATTACTCATAATTTACCGGTTAACCGGGAAGGTTGGCCATTGCTTGGAGAATCACCAATTTTATAAGTTAGGTATCCGTGCAAATGTCACCGCAGTAACCATAACGTTTTAGTGGCCGTTTACTCCTCGTTGGAACACTCCGTATTTTTAATAAAAAACGCAATATAGTTTTTCCCAGGCCAGGAATGGAAGAGAGCAGAGCCTTGGAATTTCCAATTTTAAAAATTAAATCGCTTTAAACAATCGTAGTTAGTCGAGGGGCTAAGGTACAACCCGTTTCACAGTAGTATTTATTACGCTTGGTTTTATTTGCCTTGGAGTCTCCTTCTAAATGTGGGATTATTTTTCATCTTAATAGTCTAGTGACTAGTATTGCTATAAGCATTCTATATAACTTAGCTTTAACGTGACAATAACACTGGTTGTTTAAGTTACAAACGTTTGCAAGCGTCTTTTAACTGGATGCAATAATAAAAGTTGATAAATATATGTTTATAGCTAAACGGTTAAACTCATGTGTATTTTACAAGAAGCTGACTATTCAAATTTCGGATTAATTCGAGGTTCAAGAAAAATAGCAAACGAACCGGCAGGAGTCACAAGTAGGTAGGTGCTCACGTCTATGGACATCTGCAGCCAACTGCAGCTAACCTCTAATACGACTGGTAGAATGGGACTGTCAGTGAAAATTGATTCAATTACTGATATATAATTTAATAAGAATACTAGTTGTTGGTTAGTATCCAACAAAATGTAGTATGTGCAAAATTTCAAACACAACAGATAAAAACAACCTTAACAGTCAGCACCCTTGAAAGTAAGCTACTGCAAGGGATGTAAAACGGTACATAAAGTGCCTCATATAGCAGTAAAAATAAATTAGATAAAAGCTCGCAATGAAACTTCACCCATTACTCTGCTGCCGTAAAACATACAATTTCATGAATTTGTAGGATTTAATTGTTACAAAATTAAATACATACGAACACTCACGTACGCACGTACTGATATATCACTAAGAATTATTATTTTATAAAACTCCGTATTCGTATTCGGTTTGTTTTCGTTTATGAACTAGGTTCTTAATTTAAATAGGCGTTTTTGAGGGATAATAGTCACCTTGTAACAAACCAGAGGTGAAATCATGCTTCACAAACTGTGTGGACTTAAAATACATCAGCAATCTAAAATGCGAGATCTAATGAAGTTTATTGATCACCATCGCCTCAGCCTCTACTGTTCCACTGCTGAACATAGGCCTCTCCAAAAGTATGCCACAACACTCGATCCTCCGCTGATCTCATCCAGTCTCTATCATCACTTATGACGTTTATTGACTGCTATCAAACAATAAAAGAAAACCAACTCCTTCTCATGACTTGCAAAGTACGAAAAGTGTTCGAGAAATTTTGCCGTTATCAAAAGGCCCATATGTAAATCTACTCTATAACATATTCATTACGAAGTTCCGAAATTGTAATTAATTGTTATTCATTGAAGGGAGTACTCGATGTGTTTGTAGCAGTTGAATGTTACAAGACTGTTTAAGGTTGAAAGGCGTGTTGTGTCTTGTGAAGTATAACATACAGTTTTTACTTCACTTAAATATCAACGCATTGATCTATCTATCAGGTAGCTCTTCGTTTTTTGAGATTAGGTTCTTTGAGTTTTCTACATACATATTCTGAGAAGGTTGTTTTATGTTGCCAATCTTGTTCTGTATAGTATAAGGGAATTCGTAGTAAAATCAATTTAAGCCACTGAATAGCACAAATAAAACCGTATAAAAATAAATGACTACATTCAACAATACCACTTCAACAATTGACCGGATTCGTTTAGATTGCAGAATTGTCTTTGTGACTGTATTTTTGAGAACATTTTATTACCAGGGTACATCTTCTTTAATAAAAAGAATCAATTAATGAAGCGATCAAATGATTCAGTTCAATCACAACGATGAAAGAGAGATACACAATTAAATTTACTTTGGTCATTTCAAAGCTCTTATAACCCTCGCTGCGTGGCACGTTGAATAGGATGTTGACCCCAAGCAATACTCCCTTATTTGGAAAAGAAACCAATATCTAGAGTCGTTTGCAACTGAACACAATGCAACCGAAAATATACATGTGATTGCAGGAAGACAAATCTAGAGAGTGTAAAGTAATAAAATGGACTGTAAAGAAAATAAATAATTAAGAACCATTTATGAACTTCTTCTTGTAACTATTATACGTATTTTTCATACGTGGTTATGCAATAAAGAGTTGTTATACTGTATTGTAACTTTTTAGGATATGATGTATACGCCGCGTATTTAAATTTATTTTGAACCAAATATATTTTTTATCCAAGCCGATTAGAGTAAACGATTAAACATGCTCGTAATTATTGCATTACTGGATATTTATATATAGTTGCAGTGTAATTTTAGACATGTTGGTAAAATGTTTGAGCTGATTATATTATAACTTTCTTGATTAATATTACAGTCTTTCGCATCTTCATATTTAAGTGGGTACCTCCATATAAAAATGAGCCGGCAATAAACTTCCGCAAACATGAACACAATATTTTCATGTGGAAATTTAAGTAGAATGTTTTTATAACAAACTGCTTAAACTGTCACCTGAGTTCGTTCGATTATAAAAGGTTCGATTATACAAAACAGCGCTCCTGCAGTTTTTCCGATTTCCCAAGAGAGCTCTAAATCATTTCGCCATGCCAAGTGGCTTCCGCGCGGCAAGAAATAATTAAGCTACGGTGGAACAAAAGCTCATCAATAAGGCCCGGCTTATGTGTTACCTTTGCGAAAATGTAAACAAAAATGTATTATACCGCAGAATATGTAATTCAAGGTGATAAACAAGGTCATCGTCATTAGAGAGAGCATTCTACATTAACGTTTACCAAGCCGCGATCTCCGCATAAGAACTCTACCCCCACAGTTGTTAGTTTTCGTCGGATATGGTCAGCCCATCGCCACTTTAGCGTGTTGATTCCTTGACCTATGCCATTAACTTTAGTTCTCTGTTGAATAATTTCGTTGATTAATGATAACAGAAACCCTAAATGAACTTTTCTATAAACAGTTTGTGAAAACAAATTTTTAAGCTACTTCACAATTATTGCCATAAATAAAATGAATCCTTTTAAAAATGAAAAATGTTCAGTGCAAATAGGTGATAACTTCACTTTAAAGTTTTCATAGAGCTAATATAAAACTTCGGCGACGTGTCAGTGAGCAACGTACTCGTATGTGACTTCAAAGCAGATAAAAGTGGCGAGTTGAAGTTAATAATTGAGGGAATAATATGAGAAAGATTTCCGCTTTCTATAGAACCAACCATATTATAGATGGTCCAAGCGTTTCGCTATGTGGCAAAACCGGTCGCAATAAACATTCGTAGCTACTGATAAATACTACTAACATATTACTACTACTACTACTACTACTAACATACTACTGATAAATACTACTACTACTAATAAATATTGGGCGATTATTATTTCATGGAATCTAACTCCGATTCAACAACAACAACAACAACAACATACCGTCACGCCAGGTCCCTAACGGGGTAGGCAGAAAGCACCGAGTGCCAAAT
>DWDX01002285.1:0-15621 GCA_018245675.1 Agara michaeli
ACCCAACCCGGGATTTGAACCCAGAACCTCCCGATCGGCAGTCGCGCTAGCAACCGCCCGACCAACGAGGCAGTCATTATTATATAACAAGTTTCCATATATGTTCATATCTGAATAATAAGTCCTATATAAGATATATATATATATATATATATATAAGATGGGCATAGGGATTATCCATCATAAATATTATTGTAGTAGCAGTAAGTGGTTTGTGCAATCCATAGAATTAATAATAGTCTGCAGCGAGTACGTGTGGATCGATTGACTTTTTTGTTCAATGTCCATATCCCGTGCCATCCAGGGTCGCCCACTCTGGCTACAATTAGGGCTACCGATTTGTTGTATGACTTGAGAAAAAAAAAACTACTTTCCCTATTTAATTCGGCAAGGTGAAAAATGTGCCACAATTTTATACATTTGTAAATCATAGAATCGATAATGACCAGCAATGAAAATGGCGTTTCGGCAATAGATTATTTTATTGGAAGGCATGGATTTAATGAAGAAAATACACTCAGTTACCAACGTATGGTGTGCTAGGTACGCGTCATACATTTGAACAGGAGTCTATACAGAAAAGATTCGAATTGGCAAATGACAACCCTACGGATAAGTCTAAATTGGCTGCCTCGTTTGATGCGAGTGGGATGTTCTTGCGTTTCCATTGACGCAAGGTGAACGGGACCTGATTGTCGCTGTAAATCTTTTAATGCTCTCCTCTCGCCATCAAGCAGTGTTGCAAAATAAAATGCTGCCACCATGTACGACTGAGGCCATGTAAATATGTGTATAATCAACGGGTTAATGTTATTCACACCAGATGATACATTAGGTATCAGTGAGGATGTAAAAGGACAGGTCTAAAAATAAAACCTGATTGAGAAATATATAAAGAATAGATAGATGGCTTTTATTTTGAGAGTCTCAAGCTACAAAAGATTTTCATCAATCTTATAATATCATTCAAAGTTGAACTCAAAATTTTTAGCCAAAATAATACGTGCGAGTCACGTAACAGCACACGAACGAAGATCTACCGTTTATAAGACCTAAACCTTGTCACCGTGGTCAAATCGGCTTGGACGACATCATATAAGTACCTATTTCATCTCTTCCTATGTTCACGAAAAAAACTCTTTTCTGTCTTAATTTTGTGATTTATACCAACGTGTGTCCGCGGTACTGATTGTTGGTAAGGAAACGTAGATGCATCCTACGATGTTTTTATATGCATAATTAAATAAACATGAAATTAACTTAAAGAAGTTATAAAAAATTGCATGTGCAGCACATGTCGCACGATCGTGAGTGACTGGGCGTGGCTCTGTAGGCGACCTTGCGCGGCCACCTTCACGGAACCCTCAATTTACTAGTGGATAGCCTTTGATTTCGCGTAACCGACCGGCCAAGTTCACGTTTCTACTTGCACGTTGTTTAACATATACAATTTAATATAGGTAACATCGTTGAAAATAATGTGAAGTACATATATGTATATTGTCACTAAAATTTCTCCGGCAATTATTTAAAGCACCGTTTAATAAATTCCCTTTTTAATATTTGCACCTTTTGCCGAATCAAGTTCCTGTAACTCTTACAGGAACTTATCTCTTTTCTTTAAGATTTATATACGTGGAGATTACTCGTAATTTGTTACATGATCATAGAGTAATTTTATTGCTCTTCGCTTATCGCTTTAACGCTCACAGTAGGTAGAGTGGTTGGTTATTGATATTGAACAAATTTGATAGCAATTGACGAGAATAATAAAAATCAAACTATTTCTTGCGAAATTTAATTTCAAAGAGTCGTGACCTAAAATTTACAAGCGGATATTTCACCAAGTAGTTTATTGCTAGCAAGGAATAATAATAAACGACTAATGCTCTTAATATCTATGAAAAATTATTCATTTAAGAATTTTTACTTTATTTACAATATTAGTATTACATAATTGTATGTATTGTAGCATTAGTCTATATTTGAATAGTATCTATGTAGGTACTTATATGAACTCAATACATGCAAATGTAGTGTTTCTCACATTACAACAATGTACGGAGTCTATAAGCACTTAAAGTAAATAGATTTTCTTACTTTAACTATTTAACGTTAAGGTAATTTAGAGTCAAATGACTTTAACTGGATTAAAGTCGTAGCATAAATTAAGTAAGTGGAGTAAGCAGTAAGAAACTACATATTAGGTAACTATCTCTGAATATTTTTTTCATGAAATTCGCTATATAGGCAAAACAGACGTTCATTAAATTAATTATCACTGCGTTGGCATTCAGATAAGAATCTATTCGTATTTCGACCAACTTTAAATATTTTGTATCCATCAAATACGATTCACAAACCTTTTGTTGTAAATAAATTCGGATAGGTAACATTATATCATGTCTATCGATTACGAATGATACAAAAAATATATAGATCATGGAACTAAAAAGGTTGAATGCTAAATTTTACCTCATTTGAGAACCATCTCAAAACTGTTCTTTTGTGCACGAACTATTTATGTAACTGTCATGCACTTTAAGTTCAGTTATTCTGACATTATTGCGAGTTATACTTACATATTTTAGCGCCACTGATTTTCTCATACTCCAGACGTATTATCGTACATCTTTAATATTTTGGTATAATATTCTATTTATTTTTTTATACAAAATCAAGCTGAAGGAAAGGCCAATGATAAGTACCTACCTCATAATTTTTATTCATTAATACGCTAATGTTCATAAGTCAAAAGTATACAATGCATGACATCATAACACTAAACTGTTATCCTATTTATTTGATAGGATATGTTGTTTTATTTTACTCACATCTCTGAACTGCACTGAACCCGCCTCCCCGAGCTCCGAGACAGAGGTATACGCTGCCTCAGGCTGGATGAAGAGCTGGCATAAAGCCATCTCTTCGCTCCGGAACATCGCCCCCATCTTGGTGCTTTATATGTCCTCTTTCTGAAACAAAAAATGGTTTTGAAATGTAAAAAAGATATCAAACAGATTTTTTCGATATCCTAAATCTTCAACCTTATTAGTATACGAACTGCCTCGAGTTGGTTTCCCGGTGTAGATTTCGATCCCGTGGGAATATCGGAATAAAAAATTATAGGTATATGTTAATCAATGTCACAGACAATCTGTGTGCCAAATTTGATATAAATCTGTCTAATCATTTTAGATTAGAATTTTGCGTAATTTTTAAGGGTTTTTCGCCCTAGAATATTTCCGAGATAAAACGTAACCTATATGTTGCCCTACAAATTTCTAATCTTCCAGTGAAAAGATAGAAAACAGACAAACAGAGAGACAGATAGACAAAAATTTGGAAGAGGATTTTTTATGTTTTGGTATCAAGTAAATAACTAATTATAACACTTGAGAAAACAAGTTCAAAATTATTTATTTGTATAGATGCAAGTTTCCATTACTTTTTCTGCCTGGAAAATTCAACGGATTAGTGATAATTGACTGCACCTATATATCTCGTACATTACCTAGTTACGTAAATTTTGAAGCGATATGAACGAACAAACAGAGCAGCAATTTAAATCATTAGCATAAATAAGTATAAATAGAAATTAACGCGCGCATTGTGTGGCAACAGCCAAGCTGTGTCCTCAACTAAAACCTCTAAATGATTTCTGTTGTACGTCTGTTTCACCTCATTCAACACCTGTAACTGTATTTACGGTAGTTGGTAAGTATTGAGAATACTTAAAGAGTTAACGTTTTCTGGGTCAACTGATTGGAATTGGGGCAACTTGTATTGTGGTAACGTGAAACACCCTTCTATGACTAAACAAGGTTGAATTTGATTGCCTGATCTATTGACGTTAGCACTCCATTGCATGTTAGATATAATTGATATCATTGAGTATAATATCTATCGCATATTTTAAGTATCGTAGATTCATTAATTCGGTAATTTTTCCTATGAATTTATTTAACAGCTCCATAAACTGAACGAAAAGAAACCCCATATATATTTAAGGTGACAAGACATTCGGATGATGGTTTCGATCTTTACTTATTTTTGGCAATCGTTTTTATACTTGGTTTGTATGTTACACGCATGCAAGTTCATACAAAATAATCTCATGATAAATAACATTAAGATAATTAGGGACTCCTAGAAACCTTGAATGCATGGTAGTTACGTAATTTCGTTAATTTAGGTAACTTTGTCATCTTAAGAATTCATACTGATTTGAATATCCAATGTTCTAACCCAAAATATTGTGAAATCGCGTCAGAGAATTCTACTATCATTACTGTAGTATTGACCAGTTTAATGATTGTTTGTTCGTCATCTTTCCACCCAATGAAGCAGTGCTGGAATCAATAGTGACCGGGCGCAAGGCCAGCTTGGTTTTGCTATTGAAGTTACTCCGCCGTGACGGTTTTTGCCGCTACATTGATTTAGATGATCTTTCTCTCACAAAAGACCAAAGCAGTCGGCGCCTGGCGATTTCCTAAGCAACTGTCACGTGACTGTCACAAAAACGAAGGAAGTATCGAGATTTGTTTGTATAGTGTTCTTACTATTATTGAACTGTTGTAATTTTGTTGTAATGTTGCATAAACGTAAATAACCATTGTATTTACATCTTAATAAAAGAGTCCATGAATTGAATTTTAATTGAGACCAATTTCAGTAGGTACTTAGATACCTGTACATTTAAAACAAAGTACGTACATAAATCAACTTTCATAACAATAATAATGTGGGTACTACTAGCATTTACAAGCACAGTAAATGAAAATAATGTAAATTTCTTCTGTCATTGCGGGGATGTAGACCGAAATTTCATTAAAACGTGTGTTGCATAGCGTGTAAGAATCTGCTAACGTGACAGAGTTATTTAGAAAACTGAAATGTTTTTTAAAGTTATTTCAGTAAATATTACTTTAACAATTCACTAACAAGCGATAAAATATATTTTATTGCGTATAATATTGGCGTTAGATAGATATCCCTAGCCCCAATTGAACATCGAAGGCTGTAAAATCGATTATATTATGGGTTATATTTAAACAATATATAGTAAGTATATAAAGAGAATTACGAAACACTGATTGACAAGTGGAGTTTATCTTATTTGATATAAAACAATACCTTGGCTGTAGGTACGCGTGTCATTTGTTTAACGCGGTAAGAAACTGCGGCATTGTTAAAAGCTTATTTGGTTATGAGACCGCGAAACTAATGGGTACTGTACTGGGTAGTAAGAAATGCTGTTTCAGTAGGTGCGTTACATTATACATCCTCTCGCCTTGAATTTATTTTTATACTTAACATAACGAAGCAATGTGAGGAAGCAGACATGAGACAATATTAAAAACTGCTTAGGTAGGTGCCTACCTATTTATAAAATCTAATCGTAGTCAACATAATGATTGTAATGCAATATGAACATTAATTTTGGACACGATAAACGTATTTCACACATTGAAACGTATCTAGGTACCTACATGCGCTTAGTAATTGGATAAACAAATATTCCTGATAGAGATGATAAATAATTTCTTTTGATGCAGTGTGTTTAAGTCAACTGTGAGTAAAAGACGGATGATTGTCCTTGTCTTGAAATTTCGGTTAGTACATTTTTATTACACAACTTTCCGTGTCTATAATACTTATCTAAGTAGTTTCTTTTTTATTTTTGAATTTGTAATGAAACATCGTACTTTTGAAAATGCTCTACGTTATTTCGTTCTGTAAAGGGTAATTGATATATATGTAGATACGAACAGATTCAAAAAAATTAATAACGCATGTTCCTGTCAATAAAATATGACAGATCCAAGCATTTTTTTTTTAATCCGACGGGCTAATGTAGAGGTATTTGGGTCACCTGATTGTAAGTGGTCACTGATATGAAATTGAGTAGTACCATGTTATAGTAAGGAGATATCCTTACTTAACTTAACTTGCTGCTTAACGTGCTGATAAGCAACGATATACAGGTATAATGAGATCGTAGCAATGCGAGCAGGATAACAAGTCTGTTGACGTACCGACTTCTACGTATAATTTGCTCTGAAGGTTGACCTCAGATGCACGGTGAATAATGATATGATACATAGGAACAAATGGACATATTGCTCATGTTGAGGTCACCGATCAACCAACGGCAGGTTCCGGTCTGCTTTATCTTGTTTCCGATTAGTTGACTTTTTACACTGCGGAAAAACTTTTAACATTCTCGCATTTTATTTACAAGTGGTCGCGCTCATCATAGTTTCGTCAGCAGATTTTGACAAAAACAGCGTTCCGCAGCATCTTATATAAAGAATATTGTTATTATTTTGTAAACAAATATTTTAAGAGATAACTTATTTTTTACTCTCGTAGACCTGATGCTCGGTTGAGTCTCAAACAATATTTCAAGTATAATACAGTGTGCGTGGTTAGCTTGTAGCTAATATAAAAGGGCGTGTTTGTGTTCCGAACAGCTCGTTAAACAATTCACCCCAGTAGAAACATTTAAATAACTGTCTTCAAACCGTGTACTTTTACTTTGATTGACTGCTGTTGACTAATTTACGAGAAACCGGTTTCATATAATTTAGTCTGCACTAATCGTACATATAAAACAGCTCCGAACAATTTGTTGCAGCTATGCCAACAGTGGTTAGATTATATCGGGTTTAAGGGGGCTTAAAAATATTATCCCGTATCTCTACCGATCTGCTTTCAACAAACACTCTCATTAACTAGCGTTCAATAATATGTAATGTTTACTTAATTTTTGCTCGTTTTAAATTCCATTTACAATCGCAATAAAAACTGGTATAGAATTCTACTAAGCGTTAATAAATGAGGTTCTGAATGTATTAGGTAAGTGGCTCCAAAGTAAACAATGTTTTGTTGAGTTTCAGCTGCAAACATCCACTATGCAATTATTTAACGTATTCAGAAAAGTTAGGTGAGCGATAAACAAATGAAATGGAAGAGGTAAACTAACTAAATTTAGTGAGCGTACGCAGCCAAGCCATGGATTTTTGCCGCCGAACAACGTATTATCGACACCCGTAAATATAACTGCACGTTCGTACTTCACTCCGGATGGCGTTATGGGTACCTATGTAATAGCCTGTTCACGTTTGGTTAATTACTAAGGTATGACGTCATAGACTAACAAAAAGTACATCAAAAAGTTTCAATTCAGTCAATATTCGACTCGTATTGTAGCGGGCATTTACTCAATCATTGAGTAAGTATATTGGTGTGATGACAAAAAGGGCATCAGGATTTGTACCCTAAGTAGGTACCGTTACGATAGCAACACTGTTTTTTGTTTTGTGCAAATCTTTATAAATCTAGTTTATTTGGAATTATTCTGGATATTACTACATGCTTGAAGGTTACTTGACTGTACCTAGTCAGCATATTAACTTGCCGAGAAATTTTTCAATTTTCAATTTTTCGTTTTTGTTCCTTCTTTTGTGACACAGACCATTGCATTTTTAACGATTGGTACTTCAATAATTATTGCTAACTCAATTTCTTTAGTAGTTAGATATTAAAATGTGTTAGGTAGTTTAATGAATTTGTTAAATTAAACCATCCATCATAAGTATGCCTAAATATCGATCAGCCTTTGTTGAATAAGTATGCGGCTAACCCACAGCTTAGTTAAATATTTATTTTACAATGTGTACAGATATACTCGTAGTAGACAAACTTCGTCTTACTCATTCCGATAATGACGGAATTTACAAAGCACGTGACGTACCCACATTCAAATATTTGGTTGCAATAAACAGTGGCTTATATAGTACCTACTCTAGGTATCTAAAATTATTCATTAAAAGGCTTTCAGTTTATACAACATTATACAATAATGTTTATATAAACATTAGATGTTAGCGCTGTTTTAAAACAAACCATTTATTGATGAACCTAAAACAATTGGTACCTTTAACATAATTAATACCTAAATATATATTGTTGTTAAACTTTGATTTTAGTCATTAGCCAATGACAATTAACGACTGTTCACTTACGGAGTGTTTTAAAAACAAAATCCGACAGATGAACTCATATGTTTATTAACTATCTCATATCTCCATCAATCAATTAGGATAGGTACCTGCCGTAGAGGTGGACATGATATAAGCTTCCTTTTTCAGGTAAAGGTCATTACGAAAAAGTAGAATTTAAATTAATTAGAGCCAAATAAAGTCTACGTGTGTTAGTAAGTGGCTCGCAATATATATCGCAATATATGCATATTTAGCTTTCGCAATATCCAACATAATTCACAAATGTTCAATAGTTACGTAACACGGTAAGACAGATTGACAACTGAATTACTAAATGTAGCTTATACAAGTTGAAACATTCAAGATAAATGTTTTAATTTTTTTAATCTTCAGGTAATTTATAATGTAACCTACATATTTTTGCACGTTTTCGATGATCATATAACCCATGTTACTCCCGTTTTATGAATTAAATTACATCCATGTACATTAAATTTTTTATGTATTAAGGCAGACCAAATAGTTTTTTTTATAAGATGACGTAATATGGCATTGTCACTCGCGAAGTGATAGAAGTGATCTGTAATAAAAGATTAAGGAATTTATTCGTTATCTACACTCCGTACAGAGTTATCGTTAGATGATGATTCCGTGAAATCTGCACGTGATCCTTTAGTAGTAACGTTTATCTTACGTTTTACAAAGAATCAATAGCGAGTTTAGATTTACTATGCTTGAAATCGATCAATTTGTATAAAATAATTTATAGATTTAGAGAGTTCTCGTTAACTCAACAATGTTGGTAGCAGTTAAAATGAAAAATCTCCTAAGTCTATTTTAACCAAATTTGCGTTCTCAGGAATCGTAAAATAAAAAATCGACACAATATAACAAAACAGGTACGCGTAGTACGAAATACGGCTTAGACATAGTAGTTGATAAAAATTGTTTAAACAGTTGTAGAAAAAATGGGAAAATCTTCAAGTAATCGAATTTTTGAATAGAGGGAGAAGGACTAGAACAATAGATACGTTACTTTATATGTGAAGTGCGATAATGAAATTATTATTACGTTAGTTAGGCAGGTATATATAATTTTATTTAAATTGTTATTGAGGCAGTAATGATTGGCTTGGTAGACGAGTTAACCAGACAAAAAGGAGTATAAATTGTATAAATAGTTATGCGCAAGTTTTTAGAAACGTTCGGCTTTTGAAACTCATTTGTGAACGTTAAGTCGGTGATAAGAATGTGCTCTTATTAAAACAAGTTTGCTAAGTAAACAATCGTAAGTGCTCGGCCGTGTTGTAAATGATACCTTTTATCATCGACAAAATAATTATAATACGTACTGAGAGTATTAAAAATTATTAATTGGTGTATGAAGTCTTTCTTGTACCTTTTATTCAATTAAATGATACTTTTATAATAATGAGTATATCTAAATTGGTTACTAAAGAGAACAAGATTGAGTTTTATACTGCCGGCAGCTGTAAAGCATACCATTGATATTGATTGGTACTTAGTCATGAAGCGCTCATTGAGTGCATTTGTAATACGGAACCTATGATGTTTTATAGAGTTGAACAGGAATACATTAATTGCTCTTACATATTAAAGAAAATAATATATTTATCATAAGAAACCAATGTTAGCTACTCTCAATTTCACTATGAAATAAAAAATAATATAATATTCTTTAAATTAAGTTGCAACGGAAGCACTAATGATAAAAGTCAGGGGAACATCGAGAAATATTCAAACAGCCGCTATCGCGCGGCACGTATTGAATATAAAGAAACTGTTAAATCAACTTATTTTCAGTTTAATATAAGCCTTATTAATTAAGGGTTTAGGTGAATTTAATTTAAGATTGATTGAAACGCACCAGTTATCGTAGTTCGTTGAGACACAGTTACACGAGCACACGTTACGCGCGACTCACGCGCAAAATCAAACTGATCGCTATTTCTCTTTATGTTGGTGCCCCCGAGCATGTGACCGCGCAACTTCATGATGCGATGCGATCATTACAGCAATTTTCCAATAGCGAACCACTCCCGCACATATTCGAACTAACTATACTGAAACCTAAGTCAGATAACATATTTCAAGCTGTTTTCCTATTTGTACCTTCTCGTTTCTAAAAATGTTATAGAACTTCTGCAGAGGTTCCGTAAAAAATCCGTTTTAAATATTTTTAACAGTTAAACTTTAAACGAATAAATGATCCAGTCAACCTTGTACTCAAAAAGTAATTTTTGTACATACACAAAATATACTTACAGTTTGTGAAATAGACCGCTTTAAATAACCACACCAAATGGACAGATCGTGCCACAGTTATTTACACCATTATCAGCTGATGATAAGAAAGATGAAAGATATCTCGTGATCGGCCGGCTATGTTGGCAGCTCTGTGCGATCTCCTGCGCAGCCTCCACGACCTCGCTCGCTTATAGCCAAGCATAGCATACATTACCGCATAGATATGTCTCTACAGAATACAGGTATAGCTAATAAGCGGTGTATTGGAATGCAAAATTATGCTCATTGGTTTATGAATAAAAATCTATGGTATATTTGCTAGTGTGTTTTACTTGAATTCATTTTTAAGCCGTTGTTGGTGTCTTACCGAACACAGAGCACCTTCACGTGATACAATCATTCGCATTATACCTACCAAAATGTATGTACCAACGCAAGGTGTAATGGAGTGTAAAATTACGCTGACTTGAAAGAACATTGAATGTTTATGATCATTGCAGCCGTTTATATTTATATAATTACCGACACTGTAAAGCAGTGCATCTTAATAAAGACGTCTTATTACTTGAGTGTTTTATGGATCTTCTGAAGTGGACTTATTTTTATTGTCGAAACAACAGCTTTTCAGTATAACGACGGACTTGTGTTACATTTTTCGAATGTTCTTGTCTGATCATTTGGTTTTACATTCTGGAGCCCAAGCATGTAAATTCAAAGAGTTCTTTAGATTCAGTCGCATCGTTGTTTGTTCTGTACCTTAGTCCTTTTTTCAATGGCAAGTGAAACAATTGCTACATCGGCTTTAGCAAGATAAGGACAAGGTCAATAAACAGCTACGGAAGTACCTACATCAGCAAGGTTGCAAAAAAAAAGTGCAGCTTGGTTCACTGGCTCATGTACATAGGTACATAATGTCCTTATATATGTCCTCAAGTATACGTACTCGCGTATCTGTGTGGATATTACGCATACCGAACTTGATGTTACGCAGACCTAAACCTTTTACTACTACTAAAGCCGCTAGGTACTATTACTATATGAAACTATTTGATGTTGGAAATAGGTTTAAAACGTCTGTTTAATATTTTTATCTTACTTTACTTTATTATTTATTAACTGACTTCAAAAAAAGGAGGAGATTCTCAATTCGTCTGCATTTTTTTACACTATTGCTATCAACTCACAATCACAATTTCAATAATCGTTCAATACAGTGTAATCACACAAACATAAATAGGGTAATACGTCAGGAATGCAAGCGAATTCCAGTCCCTCCCTTGTCATTACTTGAATGTACCTCCAATATTGACACCTTGTACCACTCTTGCTAGTGTTGGGAAGTAACTATTTTTATCAGAGTCTACCTAATAAATCTACTTTCATATAACTATTAATAAATCAGATATTACATACAAAATGGGTTAGATATAAATAACAAAAACTAAAATGTAAAATCTTTATTTTCGGTACACAGTACTAATTCACCTTAAATTATGTATAATTTCCCTAGCAAACAGCACCCACACATTTTTAAAAAACCCATTCAAATAATTTACTAAATATTTACTAAACAAACAGAATAACAACACAAAGTAGAAACTAAATCCATTATAAATCATCCATCATAAATTAGGAGCTTAAAGAGTAAGAAAAAATATTTGGTATGTAAGTACACAAGTTTATTTTTAACATGCATCTTTCATACTACGGACAAATGAACTAGCAATCTTCAGAACGATTATCAGTGTACCGTGTCATGGTGTACTCAAAAAGAAATAGCTTCAAAACATTGCATAGCCACTAACAGTTCTACTGCCAGAGTATTTTAATTGTACGGAAGCAATAATGTGATATTCTAACATTGCAATATGAAGGTATTACCTAAAAAAATACTATATGGTGATAATAAATTAAATATAGACATTTCAAATAATTGTTTA
This sequence comes from Agara michaeli, assembly GCA_018245675.1. Lineage (NCBI taxonomy): Eukaryota > Metazoa > Arthropoda > Insecta > Lepidoptera > Hesperiidae > Agara > Agara michaeli. The sequence continues at coordinate 12,218 of DWDX01002285.1, forward strand.
AATTATCACAACCCATTTCTTTATTGTGATCCTTTAACTATGTCTATACGAGGAAACTTTAAGGACTTCACTACTAAATCTATGTTGTTACATTATTTAATAAGTTATTGTGTCAATAACAGTTTGTTCGACAACATTCAACTGCAAGAATTTGACAAACGAAATTACCAAATTTCTTTTGGGCAATTACTTGGAACTAAAATTTAGATAAACATAAGTACATTTATAAGTAACAATCTGTTTAACTAATTGTTACGTTATAAATATTTGATCTATTACAATATGAAAATTATGGGCATAACAACAATAAGTTATTGTAACCTTTTTGAACATTTATGGTTTATATCATTCAAATGTCTCACCTAATTACTAACATATTATAATTGGGCTAAGTTTTTTGGCAGTAAAAAATAATAATCTAAAGAAGCGGTAGGTACTTATATTCAATGTTGGTTTATATTAAAAGGAATGCTGGACATTTTATACCTAGTTAGAGTTTTCTTAATGAGTTTAAGCACTTGGGAAAATTGGTTTATGTAAACATGTACTTTTACGAAACAAAGAAACGAAATATTCAAATTAAGTCATTTTTGAAAAAAAGTAACAATAGTTGTGACCACGTTTTTTTTAAAATACATTCATTGACCTGCCAGTGCTATACTTGGCAACTTCATGGACCATAATAATGTGTGACTGCATTTAATTTTGACTAATTCCGAACCATCGAAGGTATTTGATGTACTTACTAAAACACCAAACTTAAGTTGTTGATTGTCTGTAACAAAATACTAAAGTTAGATGCAAATTTAATTTAACTTCCACTCAATTTGTTAAAATTAAAGATACATGTATTGTATACATGTAAATAACTAAGTTAGTAATGGCTGCAATCTTTTTTCAAAGGAATGAAGTATAAAAATTACCTAAATTCCATTTAAGCCCATATGTTGTAACACTTGTACATGCTTCACCTACGGGAATTAAGGAACACCAGGATTTTTTATGCTTTCTTGTCTCTTCTGGAATGCTAATAACATGGTCGCCAGGACAGAGGAGCCATGACACACTGTCATCAGAAAGTATATACACTTTTGTTTTTGGACACAGCAAATTACTCTGTTTAATGTGATATAATGTCTGAATGTTGCCCAAAATTTGATCTATCCTTCCAGAATTTTGACATATCACCATAACATGATCCAACTACGGAAAAATAAAATAAACATATTTACAATTCGCATGAGTAGATTTGTTAATATTCAGATTTCTTAGTATTCATTCATTAAGGACACTCAGATTTTTTAATGTACAATATTTGTTTGCTAGTATATTAATCAACAGAAAACATAAAATACTTACTTCAGTGTCATGTTCCTTGCAGTAATTATTTAACTCTATTATAGCTTTGGTAAAGTCTGTGTAGTCTTGATTTGGAGTGTGATATATCTATAAGAATAATTATGAATATATCTAAGGAATCAACAGCAACATTAAGTGGGGTAATAATTAAATAGGAAGAAAAAGAGGCAGGTATAATTAATAAGGTAAACATGTACAAGTACCACTAGGAAAAAACTTTTTGCCTTTAATAATGTCCTATAAAATAAGTAATATGAACAATTCTTAGGGCTTGAGTACACTCTATGTGGCTGTCCCTGAATAAGTCTATAAACCATTACTTAGATAAATTTTATATTAGCAACAGTGACACCTCACTTTTTATCCGCATTCCAAATTTAATTCATTTATTTATTTATTTATGATCATACAATTATACATGGCGTTGGCAAACATTACAAATTGAATCCAATGCGCTTGTCAAGCATTTAGAGATATGCGCCTGCCGTACTGCGAAATACAGCAATTGGTGTACAAAAAACATCTATGCTCGGATTCCGAGCCACCAAGCCATTTAGCAATTTGATCACCTTATTCAAGGTCGATTCCCTTACAAATAGTAATCTACACCTTGGTGTAGTTAACAGTTGCCGACGTCGGGACCAGATATAATTGTCCGGGACGTTTAGTGAGATTAGTTCTGTAGTACCGATGGATTAAAGTTTAAGTTAATCATCTGAAAGTCAGCCAAGTTAACAAGTGCATTTATAATGATGTCCTATAAATAAAAATGTGCTGTCTTATTTTTCAGTAGTCTTTTACCAATAGTATTGTAAAACCATTGTCATGTTTATTTATAGTATATTTGTAGCACCTAAAGCTAGGATGTACAATGGGCGGACATAGTACCTTGAGGACATGTTCTTCGGCTGTCAGAAATGGCTTGGTCAATGATCTAAAATAGCAATACATATATCGATATTACTGAGATCTTAAGTTGTTAACTTTAACAAGTTCACCTTACAAACTTTCCCTTTATACTTCTGTAAAACATCGGCTGCTATTGAATCGAAGTCACCGGTTATTAAATCTGGTAGTTTCATACGGTCCTGATCGTTGTATGACAGTTTACTCAAAAATGTGTCCCAATGTGTAGTACCACCATCTACCGTTATTCTTATTGAAGCTGTAATGACAGGAAAAATACATTATATGTTTTTGTTAAGGGTATTATTAACTATTATTGTCAAAGAAAGCTTTTAATTATCAACACTTACCATTGTTCCAAAAGCCTTTAACAAATTCCTGATTCTGTGTTATTGCTCGGTTTAGTATGAGCACTGCATATTTTAGTTTACAGTTTATTTGATTATCTATTATCTGAGATAAATCCCATTTCCAACATTTTACTGTATTACATGTATTTCTACAACAGCTGTTCTGCATACAGAGGACATTATATAGTTTTGGTACCTAGAAAACTATGGAATGATGATGGGCATGATATCATATGAAAATAATAAAGTCTGGAATCGCAGACTTGCGGTAGATAGTTACACTAAGACAGCCTTAAAGCTCAAAAGAAGCATAACATGTACAATTGATCTTAAATATGGTTTTCATAAGAATTGAGATTCAATGCAGATATTTTAGGTGTACTTTTCCTTAAAGGTATCGTTAAAATTGGATTTTACACTGTATAAGTAACATAAGAAAAAATGTAATATAACACACATATTCTGCATGATAGCAACTGCGACTCTAGTTGACACGGTTGATGAAACTATTTTTTACGAGTTTTTTTTTACTACAACACGTTTTTTATTCTGACATAATTCTGAATATTGAACGTACAGACTAATTTTAGACGTACCTTTCCAAGCATCCCGTTTGTAGCCATTTTTGTTAGTGTTACGATATCAATTTTTAACTATTTATGTTAAATAATTTAAAAATAGTGACGCAAGGTTTAGCATGAAAATTTGGGAAAACAATAATACGTACTAGTGGTAAGCATTGTATGAAGGAACCGTTTTTGTAGACTTCGATTTGCACCTATCGACATC
>DWDX01002286.1:0-15621 GCA_018245675.1 Agara michaeli
ATTTAGAATTTCTAGCAGTGACTCAGAGTCTGGATGTGTGCCCGGTGCACGGCAATAGGCTCACCACCTATTCCATTATGGGACTTAAAAGTAACTGGTGAAATGTGGGGGTGTACTACACTCCCCTGCCTACCCCTTAGGGGATTACAGGCCTGATGTTACTTTTTTACGTCTCTGTTAAACTTTCATAAGTCACCTCGTTTTACGGCCAGCGACATTGAATCGCCGCTTCAAGATCACGGCCATCTGCCTGTCGGCGTGTTGTGCATAGATTGTGATCTATCAGGACTGTTCTAAGTGGTTTGTACTTGTAAAAATGTGAGTTATGTGACTTGTTTGAAAATTTACCAATATTTTCAATATTCAACATTCAATATTCTCAAGGAATGCTAATGACCTACCATTAGCAATACTTGAGAGTGATAGCAATCCAATTATTATTCCAATATCACTCAAAATTCAGCGACGTAGTCATGATAGATGTATAGATAAAACATTAATTGATTTGTTTTTTATTTTATTTTTATCGTTTAATTACTTTTAGATTAATTTTATCATCAGAATACTTATTATCTTTCATGTCCAGTGGATCCTGGTATCGTATCACATTTTTTAACATAATTAATACTGTAACTATCAAAAGATACTGTTGATAAAAAGCAATCACCAAGAAATCTAACACCCAGTACCGTTTCCTAGAGACGTGTTAGAGGAGAGAATAAATTGTTTGTTTGCATTGATTCGCCTCTGAAACTACTGGACCTATTTGAAAAATTATTTCACCATTAGAATCCTACATTATCCCTGATGAACATAGGCGATAGAGTGTTTTCAAGTTAGTTAGTCAAAAGTAAGGGATCCGTATTAAAACTTCGATAATGTAAGCCAACGTATGAAAAACATACCAAAAATATCGTTATATCGCGTACGCTGCAGAAATTATTGATAATAGAGCAAAGTTATGTACTACCGTGCGAAGCCGGGGCAAGCCGCAAGTTTTTTATAAGTTAACTTATTAATGCTTAAACAAATTTTTTAAACATGCATTTTAGACGCATTAATATCAGACATACATTTTTCTACTTCTCTTTATTCTTACAGTCCCAGTCAAGATATTTTATTACCAAAAAATATCCTCATTCTGCGTCAAGGAGTGAAAATAGTCGGTGTTTGTACAAATTGAACATCACCGCCATCTCTGGAATATGTTGCCAACTAGTGTTGTTAAACTATGTATATAGATACGGAAATTGTATTCATGAATATTTAGTTGATTAATCCAAAAATGGCGTACAAAAAAATATTATGGTCTCAATAACTGATAAAACGTTCAGTTTCATAATTTTCTTCATATTGCACACTTGCAAAATTGTCCAACAGAGTGCGCTGAAGGTTCCAACACTTACCGAACCTAAGTGTTCTATAGTACAGAAAATGAAGCAACAACTTCGATATGTTTTCGAAGGTTTCTATTTAATATCTTGACTTGATTTGATACATTTAGATACTAGTTGACTTAGCCCACTTAGGTCTATCTAAAGTTTAAGTTTAATTTTTTGTTTTTGTTGTGTATTGTTGTTTTTTTTTGTTTGTTGTAATATATGTGCAGTCTTTTACGGGACGGTATGGTCGCTCAGCGACAAAGGCTTTTAAAAAATTAAAAAAAAAATACATTTAGATTTTAGCCTGTAATGCTAAATATGAAAAAATGAAAATTTTCGTTACGTCCACGATTCAAGCTATTCAGGACCTTAGCAGCCTATTTTTATTTTGACAAGTATTTTATGATTTCATATCTTAATAACTTACCAGAGGCGATCTGCAGCATCGGGTTGGCGAAAGCGCCAACAATCAGCGTCATAAAAGCGAATGCAGTACCCTTCATTTTGGGATATCCTGAAAATAATGTCATATTAAAACATTACGTTAGTCACAATATAATAACCCAGACACAGAACAAACAAATGTGCTCGTCACTGTAATGTTTCCCCTGGGTGGGAATTGAACCCACGACCTCCAGTTTTGCAGTTGGAGCGTCCAGCCACTCGACCGCGAGGCTAGGCCATGATCAGGCAGCAATCAAATATATCTATAACCGGCTTCAATGAAGACTGTAGAGATGTGATAATTTTTTTGGTCCTTTTATTGTTCCACTGCTAGGTCTCCTCTCATTGTCCTTGTAGCTCGGGACCAGAATATAGCTAAGGTATCTCCTGCCTGTATTAAGAGACGACTAAAAGTAGGCTTCTGCGGTTGTGGGCGGTCAGAGTGGAAGCTCTGACCGTCCAGTCAGTGACCCCGGGAAGGACGACGGTGTGCGTGGCCACACTCCGTCGTAAGGAGTCGGTAAGGGATGAAGACCCGTGACGAGCCCGAACAGGGCGCGGCGCAGGAGGACACCGGTGCGTTCCTTACAGAGATCCCGGAGTCCTCCAACAGCGTCCAGGAAGGCCACCGAAGGGTTTAAGTGCGGTAAGAATCCCACATTACTCGGTGTCTCTCCCAAGGCACCGTGGTACCTTTTGTAGGTTTCCCACCCGTAACCAAAAAAAATGGTCTCCTCTCATAGTGAAAAGGTTTCAGCAGTTCTAAACAGGGTTCCGATGCAGTACTCGCACATTAGATATCAGAGGCCGTCAAAGACTCACTCTCTTTACTCTCTCATACTCTACTTAGACTCTGCTGCTTGATTTTTTAGTTTGAACGGGTACCTCACTCGTTAAACGCAATACGTCCTTATATTCGAAAACACTGAGGATAACAAATACAAAATAATCAACGTACTCGGTTCTTATCCTTACCTGTACGACGATTTAACCACAATACCATATTCCCCCAACAACGCTGTTTATATAGTTATCGGTGACAAGATAAACATCAGGAAAGTAATTAATTATTATTCCTGCCCCGATTCATTTATCTTATTTCATTAATTTATCTACACATTAACACGTTTTGATAGATTTCCTTGTGTGTTTTTTTCTTTTCATAATATGTACACTACAGAATATGGTGTTCTATTCACAGTTGTAACCGACAAGCTGATTTTATGTATTAATTGAAAAAATTATAACTCTAATTAGCCTTTTTACAGGCAAAATGATATCTATACAGCAATTTCAATAAAATCGATTCTCAGGTAACAGCCTGATGGACAGACGTACAGATTTACATTCAGTTTTTACAACATATATATGTAGATTTGATTGAAGACAAGCTTAATATGAAACATTCCAAAATCCCGTCCACCTGTTGTTACGTAGCTGATACGAAGAAACATTAACCGATAAAGGTATTGTCCCCTTTTTTAATAATAATAGTAATGTCTTTTGTAGTGAAACTTCGTTGCGCGCATGAGGGTGAATTTCTTACGGAAGAAACGACACGAAACGTTGCATTTTCGTGTCCAAGAAGAGGGAGAGAGTGATTTCGTTCAGTAGTTAAATATTAGAAGTTTCCATTGCAATTCTGTCGCATATCGTTTTGTACTACAGTGAACGCAGATCTTTTTTATTTACTTACATTGTCATTACTATGTACACAGTGTGAAAGCAGTTTAAGTTACATTTATAAATCACCATTTGGTGATAAATTTGTAAATCGTCCTATACTAAGCAGTTGTTCAGACTACGTAAAAAAACGTAACATCACGCCTGTAATCCTCTAAGGGGTAGGCAGAGGAGTGTAGTACACCCCCACGTTTTACCAGTTACGTTTAAGTTCCACAATGAAATAGGTGGTGAGCCTATTGCCATGCACCGGGCACACATCCAGACTCCGGGTCACTACTAGAAATTCTAAATTAGAAAAATAAGTAATATACTCGTATCATAATACGTGACCTCCGTAATTTCGGGACGCAGGAAGTTTACTTCACCATGCACTTACATATGTAGGGAAATGATAAATCACATGTAATTACGACAGTCGTATTTTTATTGTATGTATTTGTTTCCTGTATATTTGAATAGTACACGTAGAAGTAGGAAAACATGTAGAAATGTCTTATTTAGGTGCCTTAACAGGACATGCTATTTGCGATGTATCTCAATTGAAATGGGCGGGGGCTATTAATAGCCATAGTTTTTTTAAGAGCCCGCATCGTCTCGTTACAGTCGAATAATACGACTCGCGCCATTTAATAGTAAGCATATGTATGTATTTGGGTCGAATATAGCATGCGTAATGGAACACTGACTCATTAAGAGATAAGTTAAAATTTAGTTACGTACAGATACAGAGATCTCTTGTAACTGTGATCTAATAGATAGTTAATCTAATACACAAAATACTAGCACTTATAATTAATTAATAATTTAGTTTTAATTTTAATCAACAAGTACGACAAGGCCTCATTGCAAGATCTTCTTTTGCGATTTCCCAAAAATCGTCTTTTTGAGTTAAGTCAGTATTCCAATAAGCATGCGTATTGTGGTACCGCTTAAGTCAATTGTAGGTATCTTCTGCAAAATCCTAAAAAGGTACATATACAAATGTATAGATCGTTACACAAGCTGCAGGTACATAGTCATAATTTAGTTGCAGGGAAGGTTAGTATCTTACAGTAAGTGTCCTTTTTTGTTGCTAGGGGAGTATTTCAATAATACTCTTGATAGAGATAAAAAGGTCATGTGGCATTTTCACCAGCTAAAAACCCCTCAGCGGTCCCTCAACGTATTATACATATAAGGATACTTGTATATGGCGTCCTAAAACTTAGCCCACTCTTGCAGTTAAGGCTGTCTTATTTTTCCGTCTGATATGAACATATCAGTCAGGTGGACCCCTGTGACGAAATCTTTAACTGTAAAACAACATCCTTTAGTGTCCTTTAATAAATTTTCATCCGATAACTAGCTTACGTTTGCATTTTAAGCATTCAATTTACGAAGAAACGCCGTGTTGAATGCAGCTAAGCCGCCCGGCGCTGGCGGCCTTGGCAATGAACAGATTGATCGATGCAACTCGCGTCACCTTACCTAGTCGAGAAATACGATTTGTTTTTTAACTTTTCTTTGGATTCTCTAAGACTTTTAAGTGAACGAACAATTAGAACGTTTTATTTATTCGGTACTAAGAGGTTCTTTGATTTTCCATTATGTAGGTACGCAAGCAAGCAAAAACAAGCAAGCCAGCAATTAGGCATTTCGATATTTCATATAATATGTACATTAAGTATGGATACTCCAACAAGAATATTTGTCTGTGAACTAATACACTTAATACTTCACTATAAGTTAAGCTTACGACCACGCTATCAAAAGTTTTTACATAGATCGTCGTAATTAGTACACATTATTTGCCAGAAATGTATAGTCAATAACCAGTTACTGGGAATCTGAGCTCCCTTCAATAAACCAGCGCCCGGGCGTTGTGGCCTTGGCATTGTAGGATCGATCGGCGCGGTTCAACCCGCGCAAGTCAGCTGAGCCGCCTATAGCTACATAAACAACAATTTCAACTGAGCTCACACTAGTTTACATTTTTAAAATAAAGTTTTCAGACATAACATAACGTTAGTTCTTTCATACATATAGATATTTTATTTATACATTCACGTACATTTCCCATATGGGGTAGGCAAAGATTATGCATTTCGGCCGGCTACTGTCCTGAGAGACTTATTTCGATGATGTATTATTTTAGTATGCTTTTATTGTAAATATTAACTTCAACCGTTTAAACAAATCGTACGTTTCAAGCGATCTTGGTTTGGTCTTAAGAAGAAATATTGTATTATTAAGATAACCAGCAAACATTTTCTAAGTGAACTCGATGAGACTAAATTTGTACCCGACGCCTAGATATCAAGTAGATTGTTTGAAATACTTTAATCCGAGCAATATAAGTTAAGCAACATCAACAAAATGTACTTTAGACCTCTCAGCTAATATATACATCACTAATATATTTACAGTATATTACTTGTACAAAGTTTCTTAAAGTGTAGCTTCATACGATACTGACCGTATAAATGGATCTATGTATCGTATAAAGCTGCGTGCCTGGAGATGTTAGGGTATGCGTTAGAATGGTATACGCTTAAGTAACAAACACTTTTGTCGTAAGTTTTAAGCCACTTAATGCCCAAGGGACTGATTGCTTAGCGTGTCTCCTGAACCAGGCAAACCGGTTCGACGTTTTAAATAGTAATAATCGTCCATTGCAAAACCCAAAATGTTAAGTGAATACATTCAAAGTGAAGTAAAATGTTCTTTGTGAAACTCATGTCTAGAAATCCTAACGCTTATTAACCCGTGAAAGTTAGAATCTTTATATGTATACGGGTAAACTCCTATTATTTAGCGACAAGAAATTAACAAGAAGTAAATACGCTACAACATACAACCCAAAGCTATGTCGGACATGTTCTTTTAGAGCGTGAAGAAAACATATTTATACGATTTAAATATCTCAATGCTAACACGAAAACCGATTAACTCTAATAACATAATGAGATGCAATATGTACTTTTCTAACGTGATTACGTCACATCCATCTTAATGTTGCAGCGTGGTTAGTGGTTGGTTACGTGTTCGTATGTGGCGTGCGTATCGAGAACTTATGACATTACCTTTCTAACCTATTACGCAATCAAAACAAAGTTGAATTCTGTAGGGCAACACGTAAAGAAATAGACATACCTACACTTGAAACATATAAACTTCTTCTGTCACTCTCGAGTTTATATTGTAAAGATGTTGTAAAAAGTATTAATCTCTGAATCATTTAAAAATATCGTAGTTGATAAGCGGACAGCATTTTGATATTGATTCAAACAAGCATATAACATATGTATAATGATATATGAGTAACAACGGTGGGTGACGCGTTTTTGATTTTGTTTTGCAACAGTATTTTAACGAATACATTTGAGTTAAAACATTACAGTTTTGTTGTTAATTAAATAATGATTTATATAACGATATACCAGTATGAAGATATTTTAAAAAAATTACAGTAATATAAAAATTATAACATCTTCATTTTTCTTTTATTCATTTTCTCTGTCTTTTATGGGTTTGATGGCCAGCATTATGGACAAAAAGAAAATGAGCTATACGCCTTTCAATTTTTTTTAAATAGAAAAAGAATACAGGGGTGGAATGTAAAAAGAAAAAATAAAACTAAAACTCAACATCCCTCTGCTTGGATCGCACAATTATGTGCACGTTGAACACGTTAAAGAATGTAATGCTAGTAATAAAAGGATTGTTACAAATATTTATATTTATATTGTACATACAAAGTAATACTCAGAATACGCTCCTTTAAACATAGAAAATAGATTTATTTCACATATAATATTATTATCTCAATTAAAATAGTTATTAGCATGTCTTATTTGTTCATACAATATTTTCACGAGCGGCAAATGTTTTTTGTTAACGTTTTCTAAATACATTTTACACATAAACATACATACATTATATTATATAAACCTCACAAAAATTAAAGTTTACGATTCTGACGATTGGCTCTCATGGAGCATACAATTCCTGTAAAAAAATCTTAAATAGAGGTAGTCCATTGTCAATGGCGATGTGCCGATAACCATTTTTTTGTATCTGTAGGCGGGCCGTGCCGGTCGATATAGGCGCAACAAAGATGAACGTCTACGCCACCCCATCCTGCCTCCCCTGGCCTATATAGTACCTATATAATAATTTATATGTACGCACACGTAGCGCTAGAACATCTGTGAGCGTATTGACGATGATACAGCATAACATTTGTAACTTTTCTTGTAAGTGTGGTGCAACAAATGAAGTTTCGAGTGAGTAGTAACATAAGTTAGTTTATGTACCGTTTTTGGGTTTTGTTATTATTAAGTACTACTTATTTATTATTCATTAATGTATGAAAGGTAGATAAATTACGCTATGTAATATACATATTGCCAAGCAGGTTGTGTACTTTAATTATACAACTTGTACAGGTTTGTCGTACTTTTGTATTTAGAATAAAATTATCAATATTCTTTATTCTCTGCATCTAGGTTAGGTTATCTGTAAAGAATAAAAAAATATTATGTCCTCGCATGTGCTATTAAAAAAACGTGAAGATTTATTCATTATTAATTTGTGCTATTGAATCGTAATGATAGAGTTCTCTTTGTTTTATATTTATGGGATGCCATTATACGTTTTATGTGTCTATAGATATAATTTAATGATAAATATGGCCATCAAAAATATTTTTATGCCACAGTTTTTAGAACTTGATATTTTTAAATGAATCAACTAATAATTTGAGAATATTTTCTTCTAGGCATATTGCTCTGTATTCCGTCGAAGGTTCGAAACGAAATTACACACTTAGTTTATTACGGGTATAATATTATTTTGCAATATTAAATGTAGTAAACTATAGGCATATTTAGTAAGCAGCTTCAAAAAACCGTAAGACATTGTAAGTCTCAGTGAAATTGATCTGTTAAAATGTTTTATTTGGTAAGTATTGTGAAAATCGTCCTGATTTATTATCATAGAAAGTGATAGAACTGCACAGAATGCCGCTCACAACCGTAAACCTATTCTATAGGTACTATGTCCAAAAATAAGAGCAATTATGCGTCATCGCGGGATCTCAATAACTATTACGAGTAACAGAGTACAAATGTTCGGCCATTTTCAAACGAAACCCTATACTGGAATAATCAAGTAGTATAAAATGTAGGTTTAAGTTTGGTAAAGCTAGGCCACATGTAGGGTATCGTATTTTTTCATTCATGTTATCAATAAATTATATATCTTCCAGATCTTGAAAAGACCGCATTAGCTTATTGGCGTTTTAGATATCAACTTTAAATTGTGCTCGAAACAGCAACAATTAAAAATAAGCAATCTAATGTAGAAAAAGAAATATAATAAATTTGTATTATAATAATAATTTAATTTAATATTACGTTATGCTTATAAGAAATACAAAATAAATTCAATTAATTATTCAATTCAATTCAATAATTTAATAAATGTAAAGGTGTATCTTAAAATAACTGCGGACTTTCAATGAATTAAATGCAGATAAAAAATATTTAACTCTATAATTGTTGGCTTTCATAGAGATTGATATAAAACTATTGTGAAGGATTTTTATTGGTTTAAGAATATATATTCAATAGAGATTTGAACATACATAACTGTTCCACGATTAAGTTTATGACAGGTAAATTGATTGCTTTCAGGTAAATTGATTCATTTTCCGAAACAGCCTCTACTGCCTTTACCTAGCTGCTGTCGTTCCACGATATACCTATGACACTAAGAGGAAACTAGTTTTTAACTTAAACATTCTAGTTATTAAAAAGACCGGTGTCGAGACGAATTCTAGCCCCAGCAATCGTCTTACTATGTAGCGCCGAACAACTGGCTACTGTCTATGTACCTATTGCATATTTATGTCATAGTAAGTACGATGGACGTAGGTGTTTATGATTATGATTCTTATATAGATATTAATTTATAGTATGAACGTACGTATGGACTGTATACATTGGTTATGTTGTATACGCCCACAAGTATCCAAACGCTACGTCACGCTACACTCAACGAAGGTATCAATCCCAGGTAGGTACATAAAGTAAATATTATATTCACCGCTGTAACTTATTCGACACTGCATATTTTTAATTTGTGGACGGATCACGGAAATATAACGATACTAACACATCATTGCGCCTCGAAAATGTATCCCACCTTCAATCGAAACCAACATGTAGTCATAGATGTAATGTTCTATGTTATATTGTAACGATTTCACATGTGAAATGTTTATTACAGTCAACCGTAGTTGTGAATACCACCGAGATGTTTGTTCAGGTAATTAGCGTTCAGTAGATGACGCGAGACGTGCAAGAACAGCACAAGGTGATATGACCAATTTCGCTTATAACCAATCCGTTTAACTACACATTTGTTTTATACGTTCCGCCACTAAGGTTCATTTTGTACTTATATGTTTAGCGCACACGACTACAGATAGTTATCTATGGTTCCTATAAGTATTCCGTATCTATAGATAGTATAAGTAGGTACGCGAATGATTACAAATACAAAAGATCAATACGATTAGCGTTCCAATTCGATTTTCGAATTTTAAATGCAATTGGACTAGACTTACCGTATATTGGACGCCGGTGGGGTTCACTCGCGACGTGAATTGCGCATTATCCCTCATAGTTTCCAGAAAGAGTGTTGAAAGCTGAGAGGGCGCGCAGGAGACCAGCCGACGCGGCGGCGCGCGGCTGAATCGCGGCCTCGACCTTGGCCGTCAAACCCGCGCATGCGCCCCTCGCCCCCCACCGCCAATTATGTCATTATGCTTGCTGCTGTTGTTGCCAAACACAGTCGCGCTCCGCTGGAGCTGGTTCCAGATTTACATACGCAAATAACAGCTCTATAACCTGAAGATTTAGGCAGATGCTAGACTAGCAAGCAGAAGCAAAATAAATACAAACTTATGCGTAAAGGGTTCGTTTCAAATACTTTAACTTATACTTTATTAAAATAACGTTATAAACGATTTTTTTGACACGCTATTAAATATGAATGAAGTATTTATATTGAATTATAAAATGATAATTGCCAAGTTTCACAAACAACAGCGAACACGTAGCGAGATTGATTCTCTAAACTCAAAACAAGCAATTCATATCTGGTTTCAAGTTTACTTTGCCATAAAACTGCGATTTTAATACTGCATCTATCTAATTCGATTACAAACAATACTAAACATTCAGTTCACGAGTGGCTCCCTACTCGTATGTCAAAGTTACTTTTTGCTTTGGGTAATTCATTACTAACCTGTTTAGAGTAAGTAGCACAATGGTCAGAAGGGTCCAAACCTGAACCCGTAACAACCAGAGAAGGTCTATTGTACGTAACCCCTAATGGTTAGATCTGGTTTAACTCTCAAGGCTAACCATTTGATATAAACGGAACGGTGTTCATTGTGCGATAAATGACTACCTATGTAGCTATCTTCCTTTGATGTACAGTGTCATACACGATCGATAGTTTCCAAGTCGATTGTTTATTAGTAAATTCCAGGGTCAGTCTCGGTATTGTTTGTACATGGCCACATGTGCGTTGAGCCACATTTAGACACACTCTATGTAACATGGTACGTGTACCATTGACAATTAATTGGACTTTTTGGACTTTTTAATACAATACCTATTAAAGGTTTACAATTTTGGTAAAAAAATGATAACAATGTATACTGCATAACAATACCGTATAAATGTGTAAATATTTAGATTATATCAATATATATTTACCAACGTTACCTCCCAACACTTACATAGTGGAAACGAAGCATACCAAATCAGGTAACGATAATTGGGATAGTAATAAAAATCCTGTATGATTTCACATTTGTTCCTGTTCGTATCTTATCACAAAAAAAAATTCTTAGATGTTAAGCAGCATAAACAAGCTATTGCTATAGATTTAAAAAAAGAATTAAGACAAAATCTTTTTTCGTAGTCTCTACCAAACAGGCAGATATTGTTGTTACATTAATTCAAAACAACTTTTTATTGCATGATTAGTAGAGAATATATCGCATCACCTATTTGCCACTTGAGCCAGTATGTAATGAATTCTAATAATAATACCTAGCATCACGCGGTTACCTGCGTGACGTAATGTATTGTTGATTTACTTCCAGATGCTGGTAAATTACTTACCTACGAACCTACCTAAGTATACTAACAGTTAACAGTGAGTAGGTACGAGAAATTATATTTTTTGTATGCTGACAACGGTAACGTCATTTATATTTTGAAGATTGCCCAGCTGTTTCTAGGTAACGATTACGGACAACCCAGAGCTTCAAATACTACGTTTCTAGTTACATGGGCGTTGTAGTGTTTGAAATGTAGTTATATAAAGACCTCATACAGATAAAACCAAATTCGACACTGAATACACGAGGAACTTGAGTCTACGTTGCATAACTATTAGTGGATTGCAGTATCCACCTCATACCCAATAAATCACATGTCCGTCAACTAATTATGTCTAGGTATGCTATTTGAAATAGATATTATTTTACTGAAAAGGTGCCTATCTAAATTCCAAAAAAGTTTAAGCATACTTACACATATAGGGGCACTCAATATTATTTTAGTATCATGTTTTATTAAATAAATTATTATTAGCTTGTGGTGAGCATCTAAGCATTTATATTTCATAACTTATCTACAAAAAATATTTCCGAAGGTTTGCCATCAGTTTTTTTATTCTATTGACACAGAAAAGATAGCTACCGCCATCTATTCGATATATCTAGAACTGCAATAGAGTATACGTCAATGGCTACGTAGCTAACAGTAACACATGGCTCTATAGTAAGAAGTTCGACATATGAAGTATAGATGGCAGCATTTACAATACAGTTGCTGAATTTAAATAAAAAAATAGTAAGTCACAGCAAATGATAAGGAACTTAATTTTACCTTTTATTTTGTCTCTCAAATAACAAATATAAAGATTTTTTTGATAAACAAATATATCGCTTGGATATGCGAATGGATAATTATGTACCTAAATGGGTTAGTCATTATAATTCATGGTCTTCAAAAATAGAGTGATCAATGTTTCAATAAGATTATAAAATGAAACGCGCTGTACAAGACTGTAAAAAATTATTTATAGTTATAATACCTATCAGTCACATACAAATTATACCCCTGTACTTTAACCTACAGTAAATTTTACGTAGCTGTTTATTAGATAGCAAAAAAATATTTCTCAAGTATTTAATATTCATATTTTTGAGGAATAACAGATGTTATTTGGTAAATTATCAGGCAAATATCCTTTATTCTCTTCTGCAACTGTAGATCGATTTTCATTTACATTGCTTACGTTTTGTTCGGCCTCCATGTGGTTTTTCCTACAATAAGAAATAACAATAATCACAAAAATGTACAGAAATTAGCTTTATTGTTCATAGATGATGTCGTATCAATGAACTTATGCTGCAATATATTAACGTAAATTTATACCTCATTACTACTTCCGATAGAGTTCATGCATTTTACGTTACAGTTGAAAACCGAGCGTCTGCAAGTACGTCAACCATACTTGTTTTAATCACTACATAATTAGCATAATTACCTCGGTGTAAGATATAATGTTAGCAGATTATTGATAGGAGCTTCCGCAAGCAGCCAGATAGCAAGAGAGGCAAAACATCCCCAACATATTACTCCAACTGTTGAATTCAACTGAAATAAATGAAGATTTAAGATAAACGATATCCATTCATATCTGGTTCTAATGAAAAAATGATATTTGAATTAGCAGCGAATATTACTAAGCTTTTTAAAGGGGATATTATCTTTAATAATTGTCTCGCATAGAAATGTTATCGTGGAAGTTCAAAATACATATATTCATAACTGTTTATTCGAATTTCACTGTAAAGTTGAATCACGAATTGTGCTCGTGATTATTATGAAATAAGGATTAGAACATCGAGGTCTCCCAAAAATATACGTAGGAAACTCAAAGGCCGGTGGAATCCAAAATAACGTTGGTTACGTATGATAGCAAAGCCTTAACTTGGAAAGCTGTACTACCACATCTTTGCAACTTACCAATATTAGATGGTCTGTGTGCTGTGGGTTTCTAATGACATGGACATTCCGAGTAATGATTAAGGAGTGCGTCACGTACAGGCCATACGCAAGACGACTTAATGGCACCCATGGATACCAACTCAGGAAGCTCGTGACAATCGCTGTAAATGTGCAAATTGGAACTGAAAAGAAATATAGTATATTCCGAAGCAGATGACCGCGGGCCGATTGACACACACGAGAAGGTGTCACTTGTAGGCACTAACTATCGGACTAAAGCCTGTACATGACTAGTTTTAGTAAAAAATAAGTTAAAAATACTTACGAATTTTTCCCAACGAGCAGCAGAATACCACTAACGCTAGACTAATAGACCAAATCGGTCTACTGAGTGCAGCATATATAGCGTCAATGACCAATCCGTAACCAGCCCAGACGAGGGCCGGCCCTGAGAGCATTGTCAACAGCATTACTGCAATGCCTGCCCACGCAGCAAGGACTAACCATTGCTGGAATAATCAAACGTATATGTAACCTTGCTTTTACATGCTTGCCATGGAACAGTTTAAAATCCAGGGACCGATTAAAATATAAACAATAATAATAATAATAAACAGAGAAAAACACTGATCTTCCCCACATAGCCATTATCGTATTTATGATAAAAAAATATATGAAGTTATACCCATGAAATTTGGCGCAATCTCCCAGATGTGCTACGTTTTACGAAATAATAGCCAAAGAAGAATCCAACGAGATACGGCGCATATCGATTGTGGCTCTTTATGTATGATGTGTGGAATTGCAACTGTGATCTGGGACTCGATATAAAACTGCAAAACAAAATTATCAGGGATTAAGTAGGGAGTATGTGCTCGTTGATATTGATGCATTTTTTTCGACACTTTTATTGGTCCACTGCTGGACCGGGTCTTCTCTTATAGTGAAAGGGATGTAGGCCATAGTCCACCATGCTGGCCGAGGGCGGATTGGTAGATTTCACACACCTCAGATAATATTATATTCCCACTTTATAACATCTCTAAGGTGTGCAGGTTTCCTCACAATGTTTTCGTTCACCGTTATAGCGAGTGATATTTAAATTTTTAATTAGAAATACGTATTAACAACAATTGATAATTTTAACAGGAAACAGAAAAATGCTTACTCATACGTAAATAGCTGTATAGCGGGCAGTTTGTACACATAGTTAATTACTCCGGGGACGATGACGGAAGCTATTGTTACAATTGTTACACAAACGCAGCCGAAGCTAGGAAGTTTCTTGTACAGCCAGTACAAAAGGATCGTTATTACGAAAAAATGGAAGTCGCAGGGTATGTACCAGCTTACGATTAGACACTGGAAGGGAAACAATGTAAACAATGATTATACTTGTAATCGTAATAGGTCCGTCGAGGTTTACGACCTGTTAACATGTTAGGACACACTATATTACGGTTTATCATTCATTATTACTAACTTCAATATGCCTTTTAAGGGTCTGTTTTTAAGGCCGACTGTTCAAGAGTCGCCGATATTATCGCGTAAACGCGAATTAATTCTAGATGTGCATAGATCTTTTCAATTGAAATGGGTACACGAGGCTTCGAAATGCTTGCGTCTCCAGTTTGCCTAATATGTGGACGTAATCTTTGTTGGAGTTGTATTGGACGCTAAAACCCTTATATCCGCGCACACAGCAAAATCTAAGTGGTACTGTCGTTGTGTCTTCAAAACTGACCATATAATCTCACTCTAGATCTAGTCACATGAAGTCTAGTCCGGTATATCGCCGAATATGTCTTACCATAAACCTATCGCAAGGAGCAATCATTCACATAGTATTGACAATCAGTTGAAGGTTCGAATTACATTGATTATACCTAACTTACGAGAATCTACAATTTTATTGTCATACCACAGAAATAAAGAGCTTCATTACATAGTATGAAACAAAGTCGCTTTCTCTGTCCCTATGTCCCTATGTATGCTTAAATCTTTAGAACTACGCAACGGATTTTGATGCG
>DWDX01002287.1:0-15621 GCA_018245675.1 Agara michaeli
TCGGACTTTTGAACGGACAGTTCGAGGTCTTCAACGTCCTTCTTGAGACCAGAGATTTCCTGCTCCAATTTCTTCTTGGCTTGGAAGAGTTGGTTGCGGGCATCTTCCTCCTGAGTGAGGCGGTCTTGCGTGTCCTGTGATAAAATATATTTTTATTAGTTGCTATCTAATATTATTACTTCAATATCTTATTTTATTGTAAGTATTAATCGACCCAGCTACCTATTCTCACAACGCTAAATGTAACGATTATGGTTTGCAATAAAATCGTGCAATATACAGATGTGCAACTTATTTTTAAACTTCCAAAGTATTCCTCGTATAAACAAATCGGTGTTTATTTAAAGAACTACGAAAATCGTTACATGAGGTATGTTGATTATTACACTGTGTGGAAGATACATTTACCTAAACGTATTAGAATTTCAACATAAAACTACATTGTTAATAGCGTCTTATATTTAAGTAATTCCTATTTTCATTTCAAATAAAACATGACTCAGCTTCTACTGCGTTACCGTTAATCACCTCATTAAATTACGCCTTTTAATTTCAGTAACGTCAGTTTTAATTTAATTAATTACCATCCGTTAACACGACTGGCAACGTTTATTTATAACGCTCAAAGTATTTTAGGAAATGTTAAATATTTTTTTAAACAAGTAATACCCTTTTTTTAAAGTAATGTTTGCAGAAGCAAACATTACGAATAGCACTATACCTATTTGATAATTAAAAACATGTGTTACGAAGGATTACTTACCCTAAGTTGGTTCTCTAGGTCATTCTTCTGCGCCTGGAGCTTGGCAGCACGCTCCTGGGTCTCCGACAGAGAGCCTTTCTCTCCCTCGAGGTTTGACAGAAGGGCAGCCTTCTCTTCAAGGAGCTTGGCGTTAAGGGCCTCGACTTCCTTGCGAAGTTTCTCTTCCTTCTCGAAAGCCTCCTGCATCTTCTGTGCCTTCTCCTCCAATTTCTGTAAAATATCTTCACTTTTATCTATTCCATCCCATGTCGACACATGAATATCCGCCATAGTCAATTTATCACACCATCAAATAAAAAAGGAATGCAAAGTTTCGGTTCGTTCGTAAGTATAGGAAGGGTAGTGCGCGCGCCGCCGACCTCTTCGCTACTGATCGCCGCTGGAGTTTTCCAGCGGGCGTGTTAATCGCCCCCGCACTCGATACATAGTGTAAGGAAAAAGTGCGTGGTAGTGAGTGGGGGGAGGAATCCAGAAATGGATGCGGCAGGTGCGGTGGTGTCACGTAACAGCCAGGTGGGCGCGGTCGAATCTATTTGCGTTAACCTGAATCACGAGTGCTATGATCGCTGGAATATTTAATGGGTCAGTATAATCAATCGTATCAAAACAGGTGAGAGTGTCGACAAACTTACCGCCATCTCATCCTCGACACGGGTGACGTTGAGGAGGGGCTTGACCTTCTGCCACAGTTTCCACCAGGGCCAAGTACGGAGTTGCAAGTACTTGCGCAAGTTGCGCTGGACAACTTGGAGAGCCAATCTATATAGAAAAAAACAGTGTTTTAGTAACTTAGAACATTTCATTGGAAATATTGTTATGTTAGGAGTTGACAAAATTCTTACCTCTGTTCCTGCAGCTTGGTGTATTCCTTACGGGATAGGTAACCACGGATGTAGGCCTGGAGCCAAGATACAATCTTGGAAAGCCTGTCATCACGTAACTCTTCCATCTGACCCAGGACTCCAGCGCGGAAGAATACCTGCTCAGTAACGACTGGAATTACGACACGTCCATATTTTGGAACTCCCAAAAGAATGCTTGTAAAACAAAATTATAGCTAGTAATGCTTGAAAGAAGATTGTAAAAACATTTTTTACAGAAGTTATTTAATTATAGATTAAGAAACAGATAACGTTAACAGGTTACAGAACACTCAATTTTAGTAAAACTGAAATGAAATTTTAGTAAAGGAAGTGTTGTAGAATGAAGATTGAAATGAAAGACATTTTAAGAGATTTAAGTAAAGTCAAGAATTGGGATAGTCGCATGCATGTTGCTCTACCTTAGTCCTTCCCATCCGGAAAGACTCCGAATCTAAGCCGGTATGTTCGAGAATTTTCTCGGTGGCTTTCTCGGCGGAAATGGGTTCTTTGAGGAGGTTCGGGCACAGAATTTTGTATCTGCGTTAGAGGAGCACACAAAATAAAATAATAGTGATATATGTTCGTATGTAGGTAATTGCGATAGTAGGTAGGTACAAGGAAAACACAAATGAGAGCCTATGTAGCTTGGGCTCTCAAGGGAAAAACAACCTTAGTTTGTAAGGTGTAAGGTTTGCTATTTAATCACCAGTTCCTAAAGGTGCTACTAAAGCGTTTCAAAGCCGCGCGATCCACCAGGTGTATTTGGATCACTGGTTTCAAACCGCTAAGCTATTCAAACAGGTATCAAACATGCCTTGGTGTGACCGAGACGATAGGACTCGACATCTAAGCCCGTGGCCTCCAGGATAATTTGGGCGATTTTCTTAGGGTCAGATTCCTTGTCCACAGCTTGAGGGGCCAGGATCTTGTAGCTATATTACCAAATGATATGGAACACACGATAAGGGCAGGTCAAACAGTGGTCGAAAGTAAGTATACGACGTATCATCACGTATACGTCAGGACTAAGAGCAGGGAGGAGAGTCAAAGTATATGTAACATGAAACACACTTTCATGTTTAAGGTAACTACTATACATGGTATGGTGATAAACTAATTACTGCAGTCGTAAGTAAAGGGTAACTACTGGTGCAAAGATACTGAAACAACGGGAATAATGAATGTGGATAAAGATCAGTTGCATCTCAATTAACTCTATTCTTTAGAGTTTTCGACGATACACCTGTAGTAACATGCTAAGACCATTCCGGGATGGTATATTTCATGTTTATATTTCTTGCCTTGGTGTGACCTATACGATAGCTCTCAGGGTCTAGTCCCACAGATTCGAGACACTTCCTAGCGGCTTCTTTGGGATCTTTTTCCGCAGTCATGATGGCAGGTGCAAGAATCATGTAACTGTTCATTGAATAAAATTAATTAATATGTGTGCCTTATACGCTGTCTTTTTCGATTACGTATTTCTAATACTGAAATATTTATTAACATCCGGATTCATTATCAGCCTAGTCCTAAAAATGTATCGCTGCATGGTAACTCGGTGACGTCATCCAGCTGCACTAAAATAATAAAACTAAATAGTACTGTAAAATAATCCTTCAGATTGAAAAGAATTTTGTTTTCATTCGTTTACCAAAATAATCCATCCACTTATCTAAATAAATATAATCGTCAGATATAAAAATAAAATATTAAAAGCTTATTACATTCTTCTGGTTTTCATAAATATTTGACAGCTTGATGTTTGATCGTAAAAATAGATTTTATGGGATTGTTTACAAATCGGAATCTTACCGGAGCTTGAAGTCGGGGTACACCATCCTGTTGGGGAAACCTTTACGGCAAATACGGATGCCTTCAAGCACACCGTTACAGGTAAGCTGGTGCATCACAAGATGGGAGTCGATGAGACCTGCCAAAGGGAACCTCGATCAGACACGACACATTTTCATGTACACGATGTAACGTACATCTAACATTCGTAATAAACATTTCATTAAATGTGTTGCACCTGTTCTAATTCCCATAACTTACCGTCATTAACGTCAAATAATCTTGGTGGCAACATGTTACATTCCATCACGTTTACGTGTTAGTTGAGTTTCCTAAATTTATACAAAAATTAGTCATACTGAAAACGTTGTTATATTTAGTAGGCGCTGAGTAACCGCACTAAATTTACGTCAGTCAGTCAACGCCTACATTGTCCATGAATATATCGTAAGTCTCGTCGACAGATCATAATGCCCGATATATTATATGAGTCTTCCAATACCAAATATTAAAGTGTCAGTTTTAATAATAGATAGACATTCAACGCAGACTTTTATAGATCTCGTGAGAGGCACGAAAATCTTACCAGGCTGCTTCAACTCGTTGGGGATGATACAACGCACGAAGTGAGGCTGGGTGGACCGCAGAGTCGTCATCAGGTTGTTAAGTTGTTCCTGTGATGAGTGGACCGTTTTAATACACTTTTCACTACGACGTTTTTGTTAGTAACTTTTGCGCGCTACTCTTATTAACTTTCTCAGCGTAAATATTATTTTACGGTTGGTAAAATTTTCCAATTCGTTATTTCTCATAACGGATCGTAAGAATACAATAATATTTCAACACATAAAGCAGCACACAAATAGTATGATTTTGCAGTAAAAAATACTTTTGATGAATATGGTCACATAGATGATGATGCAAAACGAGGTTTAACAAACACAAAACACACACACACACGAAGCTTAGTAGAATTACAGCCATCGATATACACAAGTAGTGGTATTTTTCATTTATTACTCTTCGGCTGTTTAGATGATCTAAATGATATAATAGTATAATTTATGAATCTATATCATGATGGTAAAATCATCAAAAATATTTCGCATGTTAAATTTGTTGATATGTCAATGAGGAGGTGTTCACTACCTCTTTGATCAAAATGATAATTCAATCAATTCAATGTATCTAACTATATCATTTACAGAAATAGTTTACGGGATGTAGAATTACAAGTAACTAGTAAATCTACACCAACGGGTGAACAAAAAACCAAATCCTTCTACTGTTAAAAACTTTTAAATACCCTGTAGGCGGAGGAGACAGTAGCGAAACCACCACCCTTCTTACCGCGACCCCCTATGGATGTACATTAACAAGCAACAATTAGCAAAGACGATCACAATACGGCGTATACACAGGGAACATAATAATACACGGCGAAATAAGATACTGCGACCACAAGAACTCTGCTGTAAAACATACACTGACGTGGACAAACATTGATATGTTATAATTTTGAAGCGTAGTAGAACTGGCACCTTAAGAAAACATCGTCTTTATTATTTTGATCAATCTACATTGGCTATGTCCTAATTATTCTTGTTTCTCAGATTTCAATTCTCAACTTATTTGACGTTTATCGTTCTTAGGATATTTTTTCTAATAGAATATATATAAATGTCAAATGATTTAATCGATTGCAAATATATTAAGTTTTACCTTCGGCAATATACGAACAACCCGATTGATGTAATTCATACAGGTGCTAGTTCTAGGTGTTTGAAAGACGTGGACAGTAAGCGACGAGAAGAAATAGAAGCAACTCCCGAACATAATGCTCCGGTTTACCCTGTAGAGTGATGACACAGTCTGGAAGGCAGAGCCCTTGGCGCGTTTGCCTCCAGCGCCTATTTTGTTTAAAAAATGCATGTAAAACATGAAAATAGAAGTACAGTATGTAAGGAAAATACATCATTATTTTCTTTCAATATTAATGAATTGAAAATTTGAAGTGAGTCGTTTTGAATATGAACGTTTTGAATGAATAATGAAAATGTAGTAATAGTCGAGTGTCAATTAATAAACCGATGGTGAAATTTTGGTTTCTCAAATGGTATGTTTATTTTAATAAATCATATATGTATGTTCACAGAAGTTCCTAGAAATACCTTATTATGGTCTTCTCGCTGAAATCACCATTACTTTAAACTTTTAAAAGTTTAATAATAAAGAAACATAATCATAATGTAAGTTTTATCGACGTAGAACAAAAAAATAAAATCGTTCTACATAATCGATCTACATACATAAAATTGCTTAAGACGTGTTGAAACTATTAAAAAATAAGATGGATATATAACAGTAGATGCAGTCACGCTAGCAAGAACTTTCATCTGAAGTAGGTACATTAGACAGAAACTGCCTTTCTACAATAATATCTATTACCAATTTAGTTTTCCATACAAAGTCGCTTGTAACTTTAATAAGTATAGTCAAATGTATATCGCAATTTAGCTTAATTAGACATCTGATGTCAGTATACATACCCTTGCCACCACCACCACCAGCATCACCAGACTGGCCAGGATGGTCAGCAAAGATCTCAACCAACAGCTTGTTGCTGCCTTTCTTGAACTGGTCGACAACAGTGTCGTTAAGGGGATCCTTGTTCTTCTCAAGCCAACCAGTGATGTTGTAGCCGACCTATTCATCAGAATAAATCATTAGTAACAAGCGTGGTAACAATAATAACAAGTAGACGAAGAACATTAGCAAAGCCGAGTTAAAAGTTGCGATATTTAAAATTGATTTTACGTGTTTGATATGTTTCAAAACAAAGGATAAAGAGTTTTGTCAAATCGTTTCTAGTGACTATTAATGAATGGAATACCCTGCCGGTCTTATTATTCAAATCTTAGATAGCATCTCACTTAACACCTGGTTAACTCGTAGTCAAACGCAAGCCTATTTTACGATAAGAGAAACTTTACATCTTAATCTTGATTTTAAACCAACACGTAAATGATTTATACTTACGTTACCGGCGTAGTGACCAATAGCGAAGTGGGCAGCTTGGCAGCCGGGCTTGGGAGGCTTGGGCTTCAGGAAAGGCGCAGACTTGCCCAAGTGGTTGTTGTTCAACTTCTCAACGAAGGTCTGGTCAGTGGCTTTCGGGAACATAGACTCTTCCTCAAGGATGGAGAGGATACCCATAGGCTGGAAACGCACCAACGCGATCAGAGGAGGAACGAGAGTAGACGGGGGAAGTGATTTGCATGTAATTGATTGAATTGTGAATCAAAATGTTTCCGAAATTACATGTGAAGCTTTTAAGCGTGTAATACAAAATTTTGCCAAATTTTGTTTTTTTTTTATTGCCAAAGAAATGAAAACATTTCGCTGATAAAGTTACAGTTTTTTCTGTGTATGTGTGTATAATGTGATCTTAAGACTAAGTTAAACAAATAAGCCGCATGCAATGGGGTGAAATATTGTATAGTGTGGTCTATTTGATTATTTTTGCGTGTTCAAATATATGGTAGTAAAGCGTATTTAATATGCTCACAATATTTTTATTGTTCAAACTCCTCTAAGCAATTGGCAATTCTATAATACTGAAGTAAAGTAAGTAACGTTATATAGGCGGCTATTGCACAAATGTCATATTTATCCTAACTACGGTTGCAACTCTAGCGTACAGCAGTGAAGTTATATTTATTCTGATCGGCAATTTTGTGCGATTCGAATAGCTATCTGATACAGCCTATGCAATAGCTTTTGATCCGACAATTGGTTTGGCGAGTGCGAGTCAAGCTATTTTCTTAATGTGATATCACCGCGTAGGGAGGGGTGGACAGCCAGTAATATTTACTTTTGCATTTGCAGGGGTTGTCTTAATACTTTCAGCCTGAAGCTTCTTTTATACGCGACCCTATAGCCTCAAGCTACATAGGATATACCTCTAATACCTTTTCTATCAAATTTATTGTCGGTTGGAGATCCATACCAAAATCTATAAAGGTCCATTGGATCCCCTCTCTTTCGTACTCTTCTTGCTCAAGGACGAACATAAAATGATTAAAGTACTGCTGTAACTTTTCGTTGGTAAAGTTAACACAGAGCTGATTAAATCCGTTCACCTGGACCGCGGGAACATGTAAAAGATAACCGAAGTAACTTGTTAATTATCGGTAAACGTGTTTTGTGATGTGTATGTGCGTGGATGTCTAGTGTGAGTTGAAATTGTGTGGTGTTTAGAATTATAGGTACAGAAAGACACACAGATAGATAACACACAAATCACGCATATAGCATTGACTGGTCTATCGAGTGAAACCCTTAAATTTCCAAAAAGTAATTGAAAATAAATTAATTTAGTTAAGTTTCGCTCGAGGACCATGGCGAGATGCAAGCGTTCACAGCTGCGTTGCCGCCATCTACCTTCTCTATAAGGTCAATGCAATTTTGGAGATCCATGCCAAAGTCAATGAAAGTCCACTCGATGCCTTCGCGCTGGTATTCTTCTTGTTCCAGTACGAACATATGATGGTTAAAGAACTGTTGCAGTTTCTCGTTGGTGAAATTAATGCAGAGTTGTTCAAAACCGTTGAACTGCAGGGAGATAATTAATGTGGAAAGTTAAGGGTGATTGGTAATAGATAGGCTACAGATTTCGTTCTGTAGTTTTAACAACCTATCTACACCTAACAGTGAGACTAGTTTTCGAGCCGAATCTATCCCCATAGATTTGGGCGCGCCAAACGATATTCCGTCTGCAGGTGTCCGGCGCCGGCGCACTTCGACCACGCGGTGGACTATTACCTTCTCGATCAGATCGATACAAGCGAGCAAGTCCATTCCGAAATCGATGAAAGCCCAGTTGATGCCCTCCTTCTTGTACTCCTCTTGTTCGAGTACGAACATGTGGTGATTAAAGAATTGCTGGAGCTTCTCGTTCGTGAAGTTAATGCAGAGTTGCTCGAAACCGTTGTACTTTTATAAACAACAAACCCACATATAATGAATGGGAACTATAACAAGCGTCTACACAGATTAGTAAGTAGGGACGTATCGGAACACAAAACATTAAACAAAAACCAAATCTGCCGCAACGTCGTGTACACTCAGTGTACCTTTTCAATAAGATCAATGCAGGCCAGTAAGTCCATTCCAAAGTCAATGAATTCCCAGTGAATTCCTTCTTTGGTGTACTCTTCTTGTTCCAACACAAACATATGGTGGTTGAAGAATTGTTGGAGTTTCTCGTTTGTGAAGTTAATGCAAAGTTGTTCGAAACCATTGTACTAAGAAATCAAAGTTGCATTAATATAGAACATTATTATAATGAATTCAACTGAACACCATATACTACGAGTATATACTAACATACCTTAATACACACTGATAAATTATGTTCAAGTAAATTCTTATAAACTAACAAATTTTAATAAAATACCCAACCCAATATTATGTCTTTTAAGTAAGTAATCACATGTACTAGCATTTGTTATTGTACTCCATTATGTTGAGTACTTTTTATGAAAAAAAATCTTTTATCACAGGCCAGTATGTGACAATCATTGATGTTGACTAGACATTTATAATAGTATCTTAATCTTATATTAAAATAATGACAATAAGTAACTAACTGATTGTTTCATTTTACTAATTTAAATCAATCTTATTGTTATCATTATACCGTCTTCAATAGAAAATCAAACTTATATCTTCAAGGACCGTTACAGGTAAAAAAATTTAAAAGATTACATTACTGACACTGGCCTATGTTTGGTCGTAGATACTCACGTCGAAAATTTCGAAACCAGCAATATCCAGTACACCGATGAAGTGTTGCCTCTTCTGCTTGGTGTCTAGAGTCTCGTTACACTTCTTGACGAGCCACTTGAAGAGACGATCGAACATGCCCTTGCAGAGAGCACCCACGGAGTTGGTGACCTGGTCCTTGTTACGACCCTGGGTGACAAACTCGTTTCCGACCTTGATGCGGGGCTTCAACAAGTTCTTGTAAAGATCCGGGCAGTCAACACCCAGCAGCTTAGCGACTCTCTCACCCTCCTGGAATATAAAATAACAGCATTAACAATATTATTATAAATGTTTGTCTTTCAAGTGTTTGATAATGATGTTTCGGTAGGAATATTTTTTTCATTATGAATAATTTTAAGAACGATACTAGCCTCTGTGCCGTCGGCTTCAGCCTGTTCTTCGCGACCCCTCTGCTTGAATTTCATACCACCCATGTGCATGACGGCGGCGGTGATCTTGTAAACGTTGTCCTTTTCTTCTTGGGTGAAACCCAGAATATCGAAGGCTTTCTATAATATAATATAATGATTAGACATTTTCACGATATGACTTTTAGTATTAAAGAAATCAGGTTCAAATAAAATTTTGGACCATTGTCCACATTTGCCACTAATACAATCTTAATGTTAGATCTTGAGACTTATAAGTAATGTAAAAATAAATAGAAATTAAGTTATTATAAATAAACAGAAAAAATACTCACCAGTAATTCAATAGTAATCAAATGTTAGTAGTAAAGAAGCGTTAAAAGTAACGTGGGGGTGATAAAGCGGATGTTGCGGCTGATAGTGCCAGGGTAAAGGTGAATTAGCTGTATTTTGGGAGTATTTTTCTAAAGGTAGTGTTTTGTTTTAGGTTGGGTAACCGGGTCTCTAATTAAAATCCGAGTCTACGGACTTTATGCTACACAAACTATACTGTCTTACAGGAGCACGGGAATGGTACCAATCGATATTTATCTTCCCATTACAGTTCATTTGAATGGTAAGAGGGTCCATACAATTCAATCCGCTGACTGCGAATTCTCATCTATATATTTCATATACAACTCTTGAAATGGGGGAACTACGGATCTCTCTAAGAGTTACACTTACATCGGTCATTTCGCACTCCTCGCCGTCATCGACGTTAGGGATGGTAATCTTACCCTGGGAGACGTTATAGTAATCGTATATGTCGTTGGACAACATACACATCTCTGTTGGTAAATCATATTATTTTATTAAACGTTCTCCAGACACCAATATACGAAGACCTAAAAACGTATCCCTAGTTTATCGTGTCGTGTCGTGTCTGTGAACTCATAGTGTGCGGGGGTGCTGGTGCTGGCACTGGGAGAGTTCATCGTACTCGCGTGGTCAAATCTGTGCATAATGCTCACTGGAACTTTTGCAGGGAGCGAGGTTACGTGCATGTCAGAAATTTTGTAATAACAGAGCCAATACGCGAATATCTGAAGCAGGACGCACGCTCCGTGCGTAAGTTCGTGACTTACGACCGTCAAATCGAACTCTCGCTCGTCGTTGACTCCAGGTATCCGCGTTTTCCCTTGACTTATGTGAGGATAGTCCGAGATGCGGTTGCTTAGCATCGTTAGGTCTGTAAACACCAAAATATCTGACATACACACGCGCAGACTGAGGTCAACCCAGCCTATAATAAGCAAGCAAGCAGGAAAGAAGAAGAATGAGAGAAAAGATGATTGCGCGACAGTTATGTCTGTTCACATCCAGTAGTCATATTCTGGACTCACATCGGTAAGGTTCATTTCTTCGCCATCGTCTACACCTGGGATCGAAGTCTTGCCTTGTGCAACGATGTTGTAGTCGTTGATGTTATTTGACAATAAACAGATGGCTAAAAAAACACCAATAATTGTCAAGTTTTCTAATTGGTGTGATTGCAACGAGGGAAAAACATGCTCACAAATGTCCGGTATTAACATAAACAATTCAATACCATCTCGTTACTGTTCAAGAGACGAGACATGAACGCCGATTGTATCTGGTTTTTGCAGAACAATAGTAAGTAGGACACACAACACTAGGAATGTTGTCGGAGCCTTGGACCCGTGGAAGACTAAACTTACGTCGGTCAAATCACATTCCTCTTTATCGTCTACGTGGGGAATAGTGGTTTTTCCTTGCGATACGATGGTATACTGATATATGTCGTTGGACAGCAAACACATTTCTAAATATTAAAATTACAGTTAATATACATGGGTAGTAAATCTCAGGGGTAACGGGAACATAGTTGTGAAGTGTTCATTTATTGTACGTGTACATTTAAAGTGTAACTAAACACAATCAATTTATCATTGAATATTACATTAAAGTTATATTACTGTGTAAATTGCGAAAAAATTCTACACTCTTAAGAAATCACTAGTATAATTGATTTAAAATCATCAGGAGAATATTGGAATCAAACAAATGTAAATTTAATTTGATAGTTTCAATTAAATCGAATTTTAATTACAATCGTATTATATTTACGTTACTATTTTCGGTTTATCTATTAATTTATTTTATTGTCATGTGTATATTATACCCACCCTTAAGCCCTTGAACAGAGCCAGACATCATCTGGTAGAAAATGTGGTAAGAACGCTCCAGGGCCTGCTGGGAGATGACACGAGCCTTCTCAAGCAGATCTAGGGAAGAAAAATAAAATGTAAGTATCTCGGTGATAAATTGCCTCTGCAATCTTAATCCTTCCATAATTATAGCACTTACAGGTCTCAATGTCGGCACCAGCCAGTTTTCCGGAGGGTCCGAAGTGGATACGGATGAATTTACCCTTGGAAATAAGAAAACAAGATTTGTAGATCTTGAAGTTTTAATACATTGAAAATTCTGGAGTGTGAACTGGAATATTTCCTTCCTCACTATTTCATACAATATAAAGAAGACATTTAACCTAAGACATTATCAAACTTTTCATGTATATTATACAAAAACATAATCAAAGTGTATACTTACGAAACGGGAGGAGTTGTCGTTACGCACAGTCTTGGCGTTACCGAAAGCTTCAAGCACAGGGTTAGTTTGTACGACCTGGTCCTCAAGAGATCCTTTCTTCTCCTGGTTAGGATCTTTCTTCTGCGACGCACCGACAGTCGCGAAGTACGCAATTACCTTCTTCGTGTTTTCAGTCTTTCCGGCACCAGACTCACCGCTGTGGGAATACCAGGACTATATTTATTCTGACTCTTCGGTGCACTACCAGATTTCCAAGAAACTTTGATTTGTTGACTACCATTTTCTTTGAAAATTGGTAATACCATTAGAGACATCGTAACGGTGCCAACGGTGTTAGAAAACACATTATTTTCTTTAATTGCAATGATATATCATGTGAATATGTGTAGAAACGTTTCCAAATGAACTAATTTTGCTTTTGGGAGATTGGAGATTTTTCCAATTCACTTTTAAATTTTTTCGTCATTATCTTCGAACATTCTACGTCTAACGCAAGAAGATCGGAATGCAAAGCGGTCTGTGACCATATAAGTGTTACACTGTCTATTGCCATTACATGAAACGTCACGGCCATGTGACATTTTGGCAATGTGCACCAATTTGGTCATTACACTGAACAGGTATTTACTGTTTACATTAATGGCATTTACTAGTAAAGGCACACCAACTTACGTAATCAACATAGATTGATTCTCGTGGTTGGTCAACATGTTGACATAAGCACCGTCGGAAATGGCGAAGATGTGAGGTGGCACTTCCGAACGACGCTTGCCTCGGTATAACTTGGCGCATCGTGTCGTGTACACGGGGAACCTCTTGTAGGGGTTGATGGCCACACAGAAGAGACCCGAGTACGTCTGTATATATTGAATCAATTAGTTAAGCTATCGAACACAATTTTTGTTATGGCGCTGCTGATGGAAGGGAACGTAAGGCGGGTGGTTGATAGGGAATTTTAGGACAATATTTAATAATCGTCGTACATTACGCACCAATGTGCGCACCGACAATGAAGTCTAGAAGGTCTGGTACGGAAATGTGTTATGGCAAATTGGAATTTTCGATAAACATGATTTTGATGAGGTTGAATGTAATATCGCAGGAGATGTTATCTCCGGACTTTTTGGGAAGGAAATGGTGATTTTGTGGCAATTATGAAAAAAACGGTAGGAAAACACACAAAAATCCTTAAAAGATAAATCACAGAAAACACAAGCACAGAGAAAGTATTGTATTGATACTTTATATCCCTGTGTATAAAATATATCATAGAATTCTCTAATCTCATTTTCTTCAAACTTTATTTGCCTTTTTAAATATTATTATGAAAACTTAGAAAATTCTATAATATATACCAAAACACGTAAAGAAAATTCTAATCTAGAAACGTAGGAAAGTAGACCTGGGTATTCAGAAATACCTTTAAGGCCTACATAGAGTATGAAGAACAGATTTAAGCCCTCAAAAATAAAGAAGTAGTGAAATTCCAAACACAATATCAAGAGAATCTATTCTAAAACAAAGAAGAAACAAATCTTCCGAACGCTGCGGAGTTCTTTCCCACCGACTTGTCCTGTGTAAAAGGGTTCAAGTGCGGTTTTGTAGGAGTTTTCCGGATTAGTGATAGAAAAGGAACAGGATTTGAAATGGAATCGCGGAATTGGAAAGAAGTTAAAGTTATATTTTTCTGCGTCTTAAAAGTAGTAATTGCAGGTCCTTAAATTGTTTTATTCGTAGAGACCAAAGCAATATATTTGCATTGTCGACAATATTAATTAAAATAGTATAATCAAACTGTAGTCGATGGAAATGGTATTGTTTTAAATGAAAGAAATCTTTAAGTTATTGCTTTTCTTATTTCTGTTGAACAAAAAATTAACTGTTATTAGAGTAATAATAATTGCTGTTGCAACAAATTGCATCTCAAAAGAAAATATTTAATTCTACCTGTGATCAAAGTGTTAGATCCACCATATTAAAATAGAATTATCTTGAACGCGCCAGAAATAACAATAGACGCTATGAAAATAGGTCGCGTACATGCTACTAGTATATTTATAGCTTCGTAAGTCGGCTTGAATCGATATTAATTGCGCATGGAAATCTATCGATCCTCAAACATTGGTACTTTTCCAATAAAGTTGAAATCATTGAAACGAGGTAGGATAGGTGAGGTATAAACATGCACACTGCAATGCTGCAACTCCGGGTCGGTGCCTGACTTACGTAAATAAGCTTATGATAGTATCTCTGCTTCAAGTTATACAAAACCGAAGCGTCGTTGAGGTATGTCAAGTTAGACATATCCTCACATTTTTCGTATTTAGGTGGGTTGACTTGGGCTACAAGATCCTTCTTGAAATCTTTTGTCTGCGGGAGAGAAATATTGATTAGTACTATAATAATGGTAAAGGCGCTTTTCGCGCCTACTTACGTAGATAAGTTTCGCGTAATATCGTTGTCGGAGGTTATGAAGTACAGCCGCCTCATTAAGGTAAGTCAGATCAGCCATGTCTTCAACTTTCTCGAATTTCGGCGGGTTTACTTGTGAGAGGAGATCCTTTTTTAATGTCTTCTCCTGCTCATTTAATGGTTGCATTAAATATTTAATCACAATATACATTGATGATATTAGCACTTAGTTTTAATTTTAAATCGTGTAAAAATTTTTGACCAATTAATTGTTAATCTCGCAAAATATAGTGAAACCTTGATTAAGAAATATTGCTTCTAAAATGTCTTCAATGGGAGTGATATATTATAAGATAGTAATGACATCATAATAAAATATAATGTTTCCTTCATATCATTAATTATCTATTGTTTCATTGTATATATGCTTTTAGTATTAAAACAATTTCATTATACATATCTATAATGACTTCACTGCAATTTAATAATGACAATATTTCCAATTGACAATATTTCTTTGATTCATATTTTCAGTCATTAACTTGTAATTAAATTATCATTCGATTCTAATGCATTACCTCGCCTCCTGGGAGGATAACGGTCACCAGATCGCCCTTTGTAGCCTTAATTTCTCCCTGCAGGAATCCCTCCTTCTCGTCGGGTACCCAGCAAGCCTTTTTGCCATCGTAGGGCTTGCTTTGGTCGATACGCTTCTGTTCCAGCGACACGAACAGGTACGGGGTCGGATCGGGATCGTCGGCCCCCTCCTGCATTCCTGGAGGACCCTTCGACATTTTCGGAGGTCTAACGAGACTTTTGGGCTAGTCGAGACACGAGAACAGAGCCCTGGAGCCTTCCTGTGGAACACACGTTACACGTTATCCGAATGATCGTTCGTTTCCCCGCGCGTTGTGAATATATGCGGCCCCGCGCGTCTATTTGTGGCTGTAACCCGAGTAGAAGCCGGTCTGGGAAC
>DWDX01002288.1:0-15621 GCA_018245675.1 Agara michaeli
ATGGCACGCCACAAAAGCCCGGGTGAAGCTGTAGAGGCCACTAAGGTCAACAGCAAAACGTCAATTAGGAAAAAATAAAAATATGAGCGCTGCGCAAACGTTACTGGGTTTGTCTGGCCCTCGTTGCCGAGGATGCGGATTCAATTCCTACCCGGGACAAATGCTTGTATGATGAAGATGAATAGACCCTTCGTTGTCTCTAGGTGTAAAATTATCTATATGAGCTTAAGTTTAGGATTTTATATATGTAATTTCTGATGTGGTTGCTATTAGTAGAGGTAATGATTAGTTTGGGAATATGTGGCCCTATTTAAAGTTGTCCCAAGATATTGCTATTATTATTAAAAATTGTCCTTTTTTTTAAATGACAATGTTTATACATAGAAAAGGTACAAGTGTTTAAAGCCAGACGGGGCCAGTGTCAGTCGTAGTAGATAATGTAGTACATAGTTAATGTAGATTGCCTGATTTGCATAGTGAATGTTACGAACACTCAACATAAACCATATTTCAACACTGGTAATATTATAAATGCTAAAGTCTGTTCGTTTGTTTGTCCTTCTTTCATTGGAAATAGATTCTTTATAAAGCGTAAATGAACACTGAGGAAGGAATTTTGGAAACTCCATTCCTAAAGGCGTATAATTGATTTGGAAGTTGGACACCTGAAATTTTAGATTAACGGTTCTGGTTAATAAAAAACAATAGCGAATTTATTAATTTTTATAAACTCAATTTTTGTACGAGCACAGCCGCGGGCAAAAGTTACTATTGTATAAAATTGGAATAAAACAAACATTAATACCGGCCACGGTTTTAAACAGTACATAAATTCATCACTACTCCCACAACTGGGTTATTGGCCTAACACTAAATAAAATAATTATATTAAGTTTATTCATGACCGGAAATATGCGCGGCGGAATAATGATAACCGACTTCTCTTTACGAACAAAACAGTGAGCGTATACAAACTGAGTATTTTCAACCCTTTTTTATAACATAAATATACAAATAGTGTAGCGTTTGGCCGCGATCTCACCTGATGGTGTGCGACGATGCAGCCTACGATGTAGCTCACTTGACTAACAAACATTTATTCACTCTTGTTTAGATGGTATTTTTCGAAATACTCTTCATCGGTTAATAAACAGCCAGTGAAGTTTATTTCGAGTCAACGATAATAATGTATTTATTTTCATAACTCCGACATTTAAAGCCACTTGACTTTTCAACGTTTCATTATTCTGTTTTTCACATCCTACACATTATTATTCGTACCTATTGTACAAACTTCATAAATGTATAATTAAATTGCTTTAATCCTCGTTTGTGTACGTCATTTAAAAGTGTTGGAAGTTAAAAGTCGATTTTACGTCCTGTAAAGAATATGATTTATTCTATTTATCCACGGTTACAAGCCCTCATTCGGGCCTCTTGTGAATTTAAATTACTTGTAACGATTCTAGTCATAAACTAAAAAAAGCTCATACTTAGACAGTCATCGGCCACGTCTATTATATAATTAGAGCACCTATAAATAAAACTTGTTTTAAATAAATCATTACACAAATATTTGTCCTGGATGGGAATCGAACCCACGGCCTCCAGTTTTGCAGTCAGGGCCTATAACCACTCGACCACGAGGACAGTCCAGTCCAGCTATATTTATTTATAAGTTTATGTACCAATAACATATTTTAGTTGGTATAAATGCAAATAAGAAAAAGGGCAGCTGGAATGTTCACACAGCTAATTTCCGTAAGAAATTTCTTTGAGCAGACTTGTAACTTAAATTTTTTTAACGAATAATAGATTAGAGTGCACAAAATTGGTTGATGTTGATCTATCTTAATGTTATTATTTCCATTCGATTCTATTATTCTATCGTATTATAAAAGTTGTCAAGATAATCCGAGTTCAAGTTAGAACTTAATACTAAAAACCGAAATGGGGACGGTTCAGTCCATTTTTTTCGCCATATCTCTAATTCTCTCTGCATTAAATACTGCAATCCGAAATTGTTAATTTATACACCAAGACATAATATACTTGAAAATATAATATACTTTTCGATTATATATCCAACTTACGTCTGTAACACGCATGTTTTTTCTGAGTCCATTTGTTTTATTAAAACGTGTTATTCACGTTTGAGCAAAGTTCGGCAACTAAATTTCGTTGAAAAAAAAGCTCAACGAATATACCAGCCAGTGATTACACAATCAATTCAAGTGGAAAATTCCGATTTCTTATTTCGCTAACTCTTGGGTCACTAGGGCCAAGGACCTTACTCAGTAAATCTGACTTCATGTTTTTGTTTTAGGTATTTATTTTAATATTATGTAAGCTTATATCAACGTATGAGAAATAGAAATGTTGAAATTCATCATGTTTTTATAATGATTCATTTACATACAATATACATACTTATAAAAACTGATAACTCTCAAAATATTTAAATTATCACTTTAAATATAATAATGTAACGTAAAAACGACGACCTTAAACCTTTCCGTCATAAGAGTAAACCTGTCTGTAAACGAGGTACAATAAAAAAAGGTTAAAAAACTGTTTGACCTAGTGGTAAACTCTTTGCTTTACACAGATGACACGGTTTTCATTGCAGCTGCATCATCTAAGCCACGAGCACAAATCATATCTATGAACGATTATTTCATTAAGAAAGGCTTACAGTTAAATCTGAACAAACCAAAGTGATAATTTGTTAAACAGATGAGTCGAGAATTATTGAAAGAATAATGGTCGGTACAACGCTGATATAGACAGAAGAATGCTACTAAGTAGCCCATTCTGTAGCCAACAAGCTCCGCTGGCCAAACACAACTGCGTGCCTAATCTAACGCTTCTACATGGAAGCGAGAGTTTGACATGTAAGAAAGAGGATGAAAGTAAAATAAAGGCGGACGAGATGAGGTCGTTACGCTGAATACGTGGTTTGACTCTCACCGACCGCGTTCGCAATACAGATGTTAAAGCTGCTTTGTTTAGAAGAGAGAATTGGTGCAAAAAATGAGAAAGGGCATGTTCCGAGGGCTCGGACATGTGGAACGAACGTATAATGAAAAATTCACAAAATAAATATAGAATTCAATAGTTAATGGATGTAGGTGCCGAGGGAGACCGAGACTTCTCTCCTGGACCAAGTACCTACGTCATATGACGTCAGATTGATTAATGAAGAAAAAGCACGTCAGGTTTGTAAGGGTAGAAATATTAGGCACTGGATGCTCTCTGCCCATCCCGTTAGGATCCTGCCGTGATGATATAATTATAATATTGCAAAAATTGTAACGATGTATAAATTGTTAAAAATGACTACAAAAATGCAGACCATCACCGAAAAAGTTATGCACGCAGGTAATTATGTCGCTAACAGTAAAATTTGAAAGTAGGTAATGTTCTGGTCAGGCAGGTGGCGAGTCGTCCAATGTCATATATAAAATACAATTATGTAGATGCACTTCCAATTTTAAAAATCAGTTATACAAACATTTCTTGCAGTTGCATAAATTTTTACCATAGTAACTATTATACAAAGTAAAAAGGGCTGCCATAACTCTGCACAAATCACCATCCTCTGAACTCAGCACTTTAAAAAAGGAACGATCACAATTATATTAGGAGCTTTCTTAGCGGATTTTGTCTTGGGACCTAGTAGGATTGTTTGTTTCCATATCAATACCTGATAGGGAGGGCTAATATATTTTATTGTAAATAATTATCAATATTAGGTATTTTTTATTATCCAACATATGTAGTCTGAAGCAAAAATTGTGAAACTCTTCATTTTAATATGTTGCCTTTATTTTCAGTCTCCGGAGCGAAACACAATATTACAAGAGGAAAAATGTGAAATTTATTGTCAAATATGTGTCTTCAAATACAAATGTTTATCTAAACAAACAGCACCTGCCTAATTTATCACCAGATAACGTATATTAGATTAAATTAACGAATAACGATGATACCAGCAAAACGGTGACAGTCTATCTGTCGATGCGACTGGATGTACGCTTGTCGCCCACGTACTACCAGTGCAACACAATTTCTTAATAAAGGACTATATACCCAGTTTAAGTGCTTCCGTTCTTAATCCCGAGGATACAACGAATGTCGCCGGTACGTGCTCGAGACGTATAATGGACTTAGAAATCGGTAAAGACGACATCAGTGTCGAGGATGGGAGGCTGATCGCATTCATAGATGTTGACTACAGAATTTGCAGTGGACTTCCAAGTATGTACCGATAATTACTTTAGTAATTATTTCTGAATAGATAACAATTTAGTCACATCACTCATATGTGTTAGTGGTAGTGTATCAGTTCGTAATAATACAATTTAAATTATTTATAATGTCTTAATAATAACAATAGATGATTTCTGTCTAATCAATAATATAATTAATGAAAACGAATGCGTAATATAATAAAAATCTAAGGATCACATATATTCTACACTATATAACAAAATGAACAGTGTTTATACCTGTTATTATGCTTCCTCTCTCTCGTGCTTTTAATTTCCTTTGAGTGTTTTTTTTTTGGGGTTGGGGGTTTGGGGTTTGGAGCCCATATTCATAGTCTAAAAGAAATTCACGGATCATAATTACGACTACTGGAACGCAAAAAACATTATACAACAAAATAATCAGAGAACTCCAAAGTAAACCTATTATAAACTTCGACAAAGTAAATATCCTGCAACGATTATTAAATTTAAAAATAATACCCTATTATGCATATTATGATTACGTGTCCAAAATTAATCTTAGAAAATTGAATGTCCACATTAAATTATATTAAAATGTTCCAACATGTTAATAGTTGGTTACAGGCTTCTACACAAACATACATACATACATTAGGAGCCATTGTGAACTAGTGGCACTCTTGTGACTTGCGAATATGTCTTAATAAATAATTGAACGAGATGCGGTCAACATTCTAAGAACATTCAATAACATTATGTACTTGCTCGTTACACATACATAATATGAAAGTAATCGGATAATTAGCTAAATAATCAAAACCTGTAATCACATATTTGAAATTATTGTTTG
This sequence comes from Agara michaeli, assembly GCA_018245675.1. Taxonomy (NCBI): domain Eukaryota; kingdom Metazoa; phylum Arthropoda; class Insecta; order Lepidoptera; family Hesperiidae; genus Agara; species Agara michaeli. The sequence goes on from DWDX01002288.1 coordinate 5,086, forward strand.
CGTTAAACAAAGAATTCAAAACGTGTCACAGACTTCTTTCTGGTTACGTATTTTTATATATCACATACATATTTCACTAATGAACTTATTCTTAATAGATTGAGTAGCTATGACATTAACGACCGCAATAATTATGTATCACTCCGCTAATTAATGTTGATAAAATTTAATAACATTATATGTATATTAGGTACTTATATAATTTATTCATTATTAATATTTAACTGATAACTTCGTTTATCGTGCATAATGTAACAATTATTGTATTATTCATAATTTTTTCTCTCATTATTTTTTGTGATCTACCTACTACCTACCTACCTACCTACCTACTACCTACCTACCTACCTACTATCTACCTACTACGGAAGAATGTTTAATAACATATGTAAAGAAAATATATTGATAAATGCTAAACGCTACACAAATCAATTGCAATAATAAGATGCGAATTGACAGTGATAGCCTGTATAATCTTCTGTCTAGGGTCCCTCTCCGTAGGCACTAAACTTGCTTGTTCCAACGTAGTCGGCTTGGTTAGTTTATATGTATGTAACTTCAGGTAAATCCTTGCTTCTATGGCATATGGGAATACATCATATTAATTAACGTACTTATGTAAGAACTCCCTACTGATATGATATGAAAAAACTGCCAAGTGTGTTGTCCTTTCTATAGTGATAACCTTATCTCACGCGTCAGCAGCTTCAGTTAGTGCATACGTATTACGTTGTAAATGATAGTCAATACATCCTCAAAAGCACAGAAGTAATTCATGCCATATTTTTTTAATACTTTTTTTATTTCGTTTACCGTTAGAAACCAACTATCTCACATTTTTAAACATTTTTCAAAATCTGTCTCTTCATAACTAAACGTAAGAAATTTGCGTAGTATTATTAAATTTTAAAAATGAATAATTATTTCTTATTTTTTTCATTTTCCTATGTAATTAATCTCTGACCTCTATGGGTAATAACTTTTAATATACCTAATGAATTTTTTGTTGGATAATAACTTTTAAGACTTATATACTTGGCAAATAGGTATAAATGAAGAATCTCATAATTTATGAATGCATAACTTAAGTAAATAAGGTTAAGGTCGACTACTCTATTAAGTTAAGAGCCTCAATGGACTATCAAATCCCAGTCACCCTTGCATCATCGACTCGGGTATCTGTTCGCTGTACGTCAAAACCCACTAAACAATTCACACAATTATCAGAAGTAATGTTTTTTTTTTAAATAATCTTATGCATATATTAAAAACCTCATTAATGTATTGCATTGTGGTAAACGAATACTACATACTAGCAATATTACGGACGAACGGTATTGCGAGATGGTCGGCGCGCCATGCGCAGTCTCCTCGACGCCTGCGCACGTCTCGGCCGTCCGCAAAGGCGCGTGTATATAACATAACTACCGTGAATACTAACAAACAGAATGGACATAGAAATTGGGAGTAATATTAATGAACTGGAATGTGAAATTACAGTGTTTACGGACCTAAGTTACACAATTTCGGGTAAATATTCATTTATTATATTATACATATATTATATTATTGCAATATGTAGGTGATCGGAGAAAGTACGTATCAGTTTACAGGATTAATTAACTATTGATGTTAACATAAACTTGCAAATCTGACACGAAATTTAAGTTAAACGAAAGTGAGAAGTTATGTTGTAGTACACGAAATGATGTTACCGTAGTGTATGTACATAGTAATATTTATTATGTAGGTACTCTTTGTAAACTAATCATCACTCAAGTATTGTTATTAAATGATAAAATATTTGTCAAGTCCATTCTTGTGTGACTATCTACTTACTTCAATTCGTTCGAATACTATAGCTTAATTATGTATTATTTGTAAAGATAAGAAATTCACGTTCGAATCTCAGTATGAAAAGAATATAAATTAATTGCTTTTTATTAGTGAAAAAGACCGATTAAAATTTATATTTTCCTGTCTCACATAATAACAGAATGTACTTTGTTACATATTTGACCTTTTAAAATACTATACTTATCTTTGGCTGTCAACATTTACGCGAAAACGTGTTTTTTTACATTTGTTAAATAATAATATTTGTAGATATGGTCTTCAATCTTTATCTTTCCGGGGTTAAGTAAAAAAAACCTCAACTTAACCTAAGCTTTTCAGAAGTTTTTTTATGTTAATCTTCATAGAGGTTTGAAAAAATTGTATGAGTTCCAAAATCTAAAATATTATACTATTCAATAAGAGAAGAGTCATTGTGTATGTGTTGAGACGAAAGGTATATGGGACTTTGCCATTCTTATTTGGAATGTAAACCTGTACACTTGAAAAATCGCTGGTCATATAGGTTTTTATGAGTCCACGGCCTACGGAGATCTACTTTTATTTGAATTTAAATTATCTTCAAAAAGATGGCCGCGATAATAACAAAGTTCTGTATGTATTTAATTTTCATTTCCATTAGGAATATCATAATTTATTGAAAAAGAGTTTCAGCATAGGTCTGAACAATGGCTTCTTAAAGTGGTAAAGGTATTGATAAATTTATTTTAATTCATTGTTACTTTGTGCAATACTTACGAATTCAATTATGAGAATATAAAAAAACGAATTCCATTACAAAACTAAAAAAAAACCATTGAAAAGTTACATCTACTTACACATTAGATATCAATTTTACAAGTCCTTAACTTTAATTTAAAATAGAAAATTAAATATTTTCTCTTTTTTATGGTGTTAGGATTTTCAAACAAACTTTTGTCCCTAATTGTTCTTCATCGGAGATGGAAATTAAAACTAGCGTTACTTAGTATTATCTAAGTATTATCCTTAATATTAATTATACCTAGTATTGACCTGCCCAACAATAGTTAATAAATCCAAAATAAAAATATCAAACATAAAGAAAAGAAAAGTCACCTGTATATTTTTTTGTTTTGAAAGTCTGTACTAGATACGATTTATTGTCTGCTGCTCTGCAGACAGCCACGGCATCAAGGCAAGGTAACCGACGTAGCCATATAAGAAAGTAGAGAGAATTAAGAGATATTGCGAGGGATGGATTGTAAAAGATGTGTGTAGTGGTTAAAAAGATATGAATAGGTTGTTAATGCGATAAGTGGATACTTAGGCAGGTAGGCCTTGTGTGAAATGTGATAATGAATTACGTGAAATACATACAGATGTAGACACTGGACTACGAACAAACAATTCGCTATCAGTTAATGACGCATCTTATTCTGAACAAATCAGCAGACCGATTCTCATATATTAACAAACAAAATGAATGAATTATTTTCTACAATCTGAAAAATTCCAATAGAGGTGTCATCGAGTATTTTACAGATTGGCAAAAGATTCAAAAAAAGTTATGTATATGACGATGCTAAAGACGAAGATAAAGAATTCCTATTTGTACATAAACTGAGAGCTTATTATAACATACTTCATAAAAGAACAACAAAGTAACGAAAACATGTTAATAATATATTGAAATAACTTATGTATAAGCTATAAAGTTGTCTCGGCCCAAACCGGACATTGCTGGTGCTGTGGTAACCTAACAAGTGATAAGCCGTTTAAATTATCTATACAAATATCGAAATACAACATGTTTACGCAGGTACACAAAAACACTCGTAGTTATCACACAAAAATTTATTTGGGTGGAAATCGAGCCCCTTACCTCGATTAAGGTCAGGATTAAGGTCACAGACACCTGGATCAACAGCCCAGTCATATAAACAGCATGTTATTCTATTCCCTTTTATTCGGATACTTTATATTTTTATTCATTGTAAAATCAGTAGTTTATAAAACTCATGCAGATGTGTTTCTACTTTATTGAAATTGCTCATACTTGTCGATGACATAATTAAGGCTAAACAGGCCCTAATCGTCCTCGACAGGTAGAATCGCGTTAAATGCATCATATAAACAAATCATTTAAAGTCTCTACTTATATTTATTACATCTAACGCCTAACTTCCTTAAATCTGACATCTTTATTAATCTCCATACGTGCAATGATATTAGGCCGTGCGGTGTGAGTTAGGTATATTCTTTTGAAATTAACAAATCTAAAAAATGTGCAACAAATATAAAGAAGTGCAGTTTCCGTCAATAAGCCTTATTAAGTTTACAAATTACTCGTAAACTGAGATCACTTGTAATTTAAAAAAGATAGGTATTTCCTTAAACATGAAATGATAAAATTTATATAGACGACATAAGAACAAAAGAAATCGCTCAATGTCAATTCAGAAAAGCTCTACAGTGATTTTTTTCATCTACCTTTACCTTATCAAAATCCTACTCGTACGCTACGGATCCCACAACTACGCAGTTTTGCAAGCTACCTCGGACGTGACATGTTTCGCTAGTACGAGTGTGACTACAAATCATTTGGTTAAGTGTCAAAGCATCGTTTAACCGCTAGACGAGAACAACTACTTATACTCTGAATATAATGAAAAATATTGTCAGCTTATAATGAAAAATATTTATATTTCACAAAAGTTAAACAGGGATAAGAAGCTTTAAATATTACTGTTTAATGAACTATTATATACGTATAGTTAAATGACTTAATTTCACAACAACTTATGTATATCAATGATCAATACACAAATCAATACACTTAACATGCTTTGTAATAATTAGGAATCATGCATATTTTCAATTCACACCCACTTCGTGCTTTCAGGTTCAAAATAGAACTATTTGTATTTTCGTAGATAAAGGATGGTGTTCAAGAAAGTTGAAAAAATGTGAAGATCTGAAGATCTTAGACAAAGCCTGTGGAGCCCTTCGGCCGGGGCGCCTCACCTTCATCATGGGTCCTTCGGGAGCTGGAAAAACCACCCTCTTGAAAATATTAGCTGGTCGCAAGTAATCACACACTATTGCATAATCTGTAGAACAATCTTGATAGTAAAATACAGCACGTTTATTCCATATTAATGCAAAATGTAGGTTCACGTAATAAAAATTGATAATAATACTCAAATAACCGCCAGACTTAATACGGTAGGCATATTTTTAATAGCGTAAATAAAGCTATAATGGACGTCATTCCGTAAATTGAAATAATACTATATGGTGTATTGTACATATCAATGAATAAAACTATTGTATGTATTTACTTATAACAACTGAGCTCGACTTCTGTACAATCAGAGCAGACTACCACGCTGTGTAAGATCAGGTATATTGGAAATATTAAAAAATACTATAAAGACAGGTCAAAAGTACCTACCGGCTGCCGAATATCTTTATCCACATATACCTGGTGCGCTCTTTCCAGGTCACTCTCTTAAAATATAAAATACTACAGCGCTTGAAATACCTCATTTGAAATAAATCAAAATGGCATCATTATAGCGACACTGACAATGCTCGTAATTAAATAAAATGTACAAACATTTACTCGTATCATAAATATGTATGTAAATGTTTATCGAACAGTTATCCTATGAATAATAGGCGAGAGTCTATAAAAATAATGTCCTGTCGTGAAGTTGATAAGATAAAGGCAATATTTGCACTAATCATCGTGCATTTTTTTTATTGAAGAACGCTAAAATATTGCTTACAAAGCCAAATAAGTAAGGTAACTTTTAATTTGGAGTGATATAGACGACAGGGGATCAAGATGGGGAGTAGTCATTGACCTAGAAGTCCTAGAGACCAACACTCTAGTCATGAATGATTTCAACTTGCATATTTCATACTAATTTGAATAAGACAAGGTGTGATTTAATTAGTCGATTTATAAATATTTATATATTCTCGAAGGAATGTAAATACTATCATAGGATATTATAAAAGTCGCAGAATAGTTTTAGACATAAATTAGTAAACTCCATCTCAATCTTCGTGAGTCATTATACCTTGTGACTAATTACAAATATTAAAGGCAACTAATACTTAATTATACTAACAATACTAATAGCTGTATTCAAAGATGATTGCAGATGACCCCAGACTGCAGCCGTTATAAATGGCTACAATTACTGCCTGCTTGTGCTACTTTCTTCATATAAAATAAAAACCTCTTTTCTCAACCCTTTTATAGTTTCACTATTGGACGCAGATCTCCCCTGTGCATGTTAAGAAAACGGATTTTATGAATTCTATTTATATTTAATCGTGAATTACTTTATGGAGATATCGAAGGAAGGTCGTTACTAATAACACCACGATTACTTACTATGTTCAATGACGCTGTACGACATTATAATGATAATAATTTAGCATTGATCGGGCAGTAAACAAATTATATTACAAGTAGGTACGTTAGTATCATTAAAAATTCTTATACCCACATATTTTATGCATATTGCATAAGAGCTGGAACTAATTAAATTCTTTAAAATCCTCGTCACTACTATTTAATGTTATATATACTCTCAAGAATCAACCATCAATACGAGCCTTATCGGTAGCCATTTTAATAATAGTTTTTTTGAACGTTATATTAACTGGTCGATCCTAATTATAGATATCTTAGACATTATTGCAGTGGCGTAGTGTGCCTTGGAGGGCCCTGTATCAAAAATTGGGGGCCCACACGAAAAGTAAAGATTTCTTACTAAAGAAACAAAAATGCTTGCATCAAATTAAAATAAATATTTATTGATTATAAGTTATCGCTTCCTCCTAAAATGTGTGCTAGCCAAACAATTCAAATTAAATAGGTATACACTTTTCTCGCCTTTGTGGATTCTTGATTCTGGATTCTTCTTGACATTACGGATAACATTTTACTAATGTTTGCTTACACACGTCAGGGGCCTCTGTAGCCCGGGAGTCCCGTATTATTTTCTGCAAAGTTTAAGAAGGTTTTCAATATCTGACAGCTGACAATCCGAACTCCATTGTTCTTTTAAAAGTAAAATAGCAGAATGCTAAATTCATACTGTTTATTGTTTCTACCACGGTTCACACGTTTTTTTAACCATTTGTTTTTGTTGTACCAGTGTGGTTGTCGATAGGCATGAAAACTAGAGGCGATCATCTCAGCAGTCCGGAGTAGCGGAGCTTATGAGACCAACTCCGAATAGGACAGATACTAACTAATCGTTACTGCAGTCCTACTAACATATACTAACTGGACTACTCTATAGTAGTTGATGTGCACCTATACTAGAAACCGTTTTCCTTAAGTCCTTTAACCGGAGTAAAATTAAGTGAAAAAAATCTCGTACAAATTACACTAATTGTAAGAAGGATTATCTTCAGATGATTTCAGTTTATCTATAATTCCGCCTTGGAGAAGCATGAAGACTACGCGAATATCCGAATATCATAGAGTAGTAAGACATAAAAGAAAGTTGCAATAATGTCACTTTCTCCTTGCAACAAAATGGGGTCTTGATCAAGTTCCAGTTTGACGCGCGTATCTGAAACAAGTTACGAATAGTTTTAAAATAAATTCTGCAGCTTCTTAGGTTCGAACGATGGCAACTAGCATTAGCCTACCACGGAAGTATTGGAAGTTTCTCAATGAATGAATTCTTTCAGAAAAACTGGTGTCACAGGTTGCGTGCAGGGCGCTGGACGGAATGCAGTGCTTGTCCCTCAGCATGCCACACTGATAGATGTTCTGACAGTCAAAGAAACACTACAGTTCGCCGCGTCTCTCAAATGCCCAAATTCCTCACGAAGAGAACGTTCCCATACGGTAAAAAAACCACAAGTATATAGAGCCTTCCCGCCTATACATTATAAACGCAAACTGAGCGAAAACTTAGCATCAATGATTTATTGATACCATAACGTACTATATTTTTTTACTGTAAAACTAAAAGAGATCAAATGAAGTATTTAATATGCGTAACGCAATAGCAACTGTCTGTATCGACTTCCGTTTTATATTATTGTGCGGATCGGCCCACGTGCGGTACTGTGGCTGTGTGAGTTATGAGATAGTGTTGAGTTAAGCAAGAATCCTTATAAGGCTTGAGGGATTTATTCCTAAGTACTTAATGTTTTTTTTATTGTCAATAGAATAGGGATCGTTCAAGTATTACGTAAGCACCGAAAGGGGGAGGGGGCTCTTAATTTTGCTTATTTTTGATGACAAAGGAGACGGGGGGGTCTAGATGGTGATAACGTCAGCAATATATAGGTACTTATTATTTGTTGTTGTAGATTTAAAAAAAGATTAAGATTGTTTACAAGTTAAAACTATTTTTTGTTTATGATTGTTAACAATTCTGTCTGGAATAAATATTAATTGAGCAATAAATTAATATGAATAACAATAAGAAAACCTGAAAAGATATAAAAACATACACAAATGTTTACGTAAGCATAGGGCTGGGGAGTTAGGGTTTTGCTGACTTTTGCTGAAAAGGGGCAGAGGGGGGTTAAAATCACTAAAATTCTGCTTACGTAATACTTGAACGATCCCATAGCAAAAGAGCAGGCAACAATAATGTATGTAGGAATGGGACCGTTATCGTGAATAAGTTCAGTTAGTAATGGGTGCTTATAACAATATTAGTTTGTTAGTAATCATTGGGAACAGGACTACGCGAATAGGACTGGTAGTAATACTAACATTAGTCAGTTAGTATCACTCCCAGGAATTGAAATGGTCGCCTCTAGTGTACATAGGAACTTAGAACCACATATAAACCCATACACGAACTATTTTAATAACAATCGCTACATAGTAGAAATTATTGTCGTGGTATACTGCTCTAGTCGAACCGTACATACATATTTACATGTATGTATTTACATTCGCCATGTTAACAGAATAGAATATTTAAATGTTGACTGAAAGGTTTGTTATATAAGTGTACCTACATTGTAAAGAGAAAAGATGCCGTAAATTAACAAAAATACGTCTACAACGTACAGCGTGTTTACTTTCTACAAATTACTGCACATTATTTATTTGACTGTCTCGTTGGTCGGGCGGTTGCTAGCGCAACTGCCGATCGGGAGGTCTTGGGTTCAAATCCCGGGCTGGGTACTGTTCGATTTTTCTAATTTAGAATGCCTAGTAGTGACTCAGAGTCTGGATGTGTGACCGGAGTATGGCAATAGGCTCACCACCTATTCCATTGTGGGACTTAAACGTAACTGGTGAAATGTGGGGGGGGGGGGGCTTGTAATACACTCCTCTGCCTACCCCTTAGGGGATTACAGGCGTGATGTTACGTTTGATGTTACTACACATTATGTAACTGTTTAAGTAATATATATATAATGTAGGTATGTAACCATAGTTATATTTTTTACTATTTCAGATTGAGGCCGTCTCAAAACAACTTGGTATCTACGATGTTTACAACACCAGAGCTGGCCGGCTTTCGGGCGGAGAAAGGAAGAGGTTGACAATTGCTTGTGAACTTCTGACCGATCCTAATGTCTTACTTTTGGACGAACCCACCAGGTAACAATACACCAATGCTTTCAATGATATATTAGAAGCAGTCCAATTTTTATGAAATCATGAGTGAATGGTAGTTTGAGAAATAAATAAGTTTAATATCAAGACCTAGACAATATATTGCAGACTCTAAATAACTAGAGCCACGTTTATACTTGGTTTCGATAAAGCTAAGAGAATTCTGTTATCTAATCAAACCTCTGTTTTATGCATAAAAAAATCAATTTAATATTACTACTGATTATATCTATGAAATTACAACCTTAACAGCTTTAGCATTGATAGTATTTAACGGCCACAGATTATCTTGTCCAAATTTTAATAAATTCGTTTGTGATGATTTTTTGAATTTACAAAAAATAAAGAAAAAAAATTACAAGTTCATACAAAAATCCCATAGAAAAAGCACTATTAGTACTCCTGAACTCTATATTTTTACTGGCAACTCTTCCAATTTTTGTAACAGTTCTAATTTTTTTAACTGTCCTTAACAAAAAAGAACAATTAATTTTTATTTATATAGATAACCGTGTATTGTTCCGACATAAAAACTAAGATATGTCTCTCCGCCCCCTAAAAGTCGATGTCTTGCACCGTTGTATGTTTTGCTCGCAATGTACCTATAACTACATTATATTGTAGGTACATATGCCAAAGTTACGAACCTTGAACTTAACATTCATATGAAAGCATCGGTAAAAGATAGTAAATTAAATAAAAATTATAATATTACACGGAATTACTTATTTTAAGTAAGGACCAACTTTTTAATGATACAATATGCTTATTTGCAATAAACCCAATCAGACTAGAACAGTTTTATTTTCCTAACTACAGCGGTTTGGATTCAGTGTCATCAATGTCTGTATCAAAAGCCCTGCAAGCTGTAGCAAAATGTGGAAAAACGGTAGCATGCGTGATCCACCAGCCTTCCTCTCAACTGTTCATGTCGGCTGACGATGTCGTGCTGCTCGCCAACGGAAAGACTCTCTACGCGGGAGCCATAGTTGACATTCCCGATGTTCTGAAGTTATCTGGATTGACATGTCCACAATATTATAATATGGCGGATTATAGTGAGTTCTACTGTTATACTATTCCGAACGTTTATCTTGATG
>DWDX01002289.1:0-15621 GCA_018245675.1 Agara michaeli
ATCAGAGGTGCGTGCCAGGATCGAACCCAGACCCCCCGGAGTGGGAGGCTGAATTCAAACCACTAGGCTATCACTACATATATACATAAACATACATATAAACAGCAAATAAACATACATATATACATACGATATAATACTTGTCTAGATATTTTCATTACACCCAGACAGAACAAACAAATGGGCTCATCATACAATTGTCTGTCCCGGGCGGGAATCGAACCCACGACTTCCAGTTTTACGGCGTTACTAGTTGCCAGGCCAATCAAAATGGACGCAAGGAGAGGAAAATACCTCGGAATGGATCCGCAGTGTACGTGAGAATGGAGCCAAGTAATCGGTTTAGCGGCACCTCGCTCGACACTAAATCATTCGTGAGCTTTTATACCTTGACGGCCGATTTATAGCGATCGCCTCTTTGAGGTGTGAGGCTTTCCTGATACGTTTTTATTCCTACTCGTAGTTCGGGGACTCAACGTTGTTCAGAGAGTAAAAGGCTGTAAGGGAAATGTTATTTTATATTACAAACAGTTCCAGCAATTTTTTAAGGTTGCAAATTAAAAATGTAGGTCAGGTAGAATTACGTCACTCGCCGATCCTTTAAAGCTTTCTTTTATCCTTTTAAAAGAAGTAATTAACCTTAAAATACAAGACTTGAATATTCAAATTTTATTAAATGAAAGAAATGAACATAATTGATGTTCTCGTATCGTCCGGAATGCTCTGAAAAGCGGCGAGAGGTGAAAACGAGTGGGAACTGGGCTGAAAGCTGAAATTTATTACGGAGGCTTTTGTGTCGAGTGATTGATCCCTATGCACTGAATGGCGATGAGGTAGCGTTTTACACTTTTCAGGAATTATATTCCAGTTGAATTCGATCTGGAGTTGCTGTATCTATAATTGCTCAAAATTTAGTTTAGAGAAAGTACCTATTAATACAGAGATTTTAAGAGAACCCTGGAGTATTCATATTTAAGACAATCGCAACTAGGGATTGACGCAATAGGTACTCTGTACATCAAAATAAAAATTCCGTATTTTTGTTATTCAAATGTGAATTGATATTTTGTAGTTTTATTAATAAGAGAATAAAATATGGCCGTGGTTCACCATGAGGAGACCGAGTGTGGTCCTTTTTGACCTTTTTGACCAGCTGACAGCGACAATGACGCTTAAACAACGCTATTCATATACTTTTTGTTTCTGTATTTTCTATTATAAATATCTTTAGTCAAAACCATAGCCGCTAGAGGTCCTTGAGGTCTACCAACTTTATGGAAAAACGGAGTGACTGTATGTATGTATTTGTTGAATACATCGAAAGCGAGGTACTGGAACGTGAAATGGGTGCAGTGGTGAATTTATTGCAGCCCTTATGTCGTGAGATTGATTCCGCGCTGACGAGAGTCTGCACCGTTTTTTGCGTCCTGGTGCAGGAGTAGCGTTTCGTGCCTCGTTAGGATACATATTTCTTTGTAGATATCTTTATCTTATGGAGATTTTTATTACACATATAACAAATATAACAAATTGAATGCTCGTAAACGGCTACAATAGTAATACTCTGTCGTTGCGTTGTTCAAACCGATCAATACAGGCATTACACAGACTTAGTTAATAAGAAGTCATGATGTAGGTATAACGTTGGTTTCGCATTAAACACTTTCTGCTCAATCGTTCTGTTAAAACATGCGTATTAAATGCCGCTTGAGCTCAGCATAGCTTAACTGCAAATATCATTTGAGAACTGACACTTTACAAGGAGTGGGCGCTATGATTTTCTTGAATACTTATACCGGCTATCATTATGCTACTTACTAATACATACCAATATTAGTCGATTGCTTGTTCTGTTAATATTTTGTTGTTATTTTAATAGTTTCATGCGGTCCCATCGCTACGCCCGCTTGCTCCTATCCCTTGCTATCCAATCACGGGAATCACTGACAGCGCCTGGTCATTTATCTCCTCGTTTAGCCTCCTTAATTGAATGCTCCTCTTCAAGTCAGCATTATTGTGACCATCAATATCCTCTGAGCCGATTTGCACGTTTGTTTTTCTTTTCGCGGGCCGCGCTCGGCCCGGCGCGTTTCATCGACGTGTTTCGACTGCGATTTTTCAATGTCCTCTTTGTTAATTGTCTTGTCTTTGTTTAGTTCAGTTTTAAACTCAGGTTAAACATTTGGCCTAAATTTCGTATTATAAAATTTTCCAATTCAATTTTCAAATAATGTTGTTTTAGTCAATATTGTGTGTTTTTTTTTCTATTTATTAAAGGAGCTTCGACCTTTTCAGATTCTTTATTTATACTTGTATGATGTAATCTGTTTAGGATTTTTTTCCAGCTTCCTGATATTTTAGTAAAGTTCCAAAGTAAAACCCTCCCGGGTTTTACTTTGGTTTAATTTTCATGCTTATAAATTGTTTGAATATTTTTCATAGTTTATGATCATTAACTGTTTCATTACTTAGAGTTTAGTTGATCAAATAAATCTGAAACTCGCAAAGCTATAAATTTATTTCTGTGAAAGGCGCAAACTTCATCGGCATTCAACGCACGGGGATCAATCATCCCACGCATAACTGCAGCTTTTGACTACCCAATTCCGACGATTTGTCGTTTCACAAACTCGACAAATACGTTATTGCTTTCAATTTGATTGTAAATTCAAACGCTTTCGTTAAACTGTTTGGAAAATGAAATGAATGATTTTTTTAAAAATGCCACGATTCTTGCCCTTTTCAAGTGCTGTCCTAGCCCTTGTCCCGTTATGTTCAATCCTGGCATAATATTTATTATTTGGATTATTTACTCCAAACAATTCAATGTATTAATCTAGGAATACAAAAAAATAAAACCATATATAAAGAAAGAAAGAAAGATACTACATCAATATCACCATTAATAGCGCATTTAATGCTTGGTGTGTTATTTTCGGAGATGGAACAGTGCTCTCCATTACGTTCCATTATTGCTCGTAAGAGGATTATTTCCTTTACATTATTGGGGACACACATAATACTTAGCCTTGAGCTGTTTTAATAAGAAACTGGTCTCTCCGGGTCAGCTACGTAAGGTTAAAATGGTCGACAGCTTAATATTTTTAGCCAATTAAGAATTCCTTTCAAGGATTGAAGAATTTACGTAAAACATTTGTGAATAATCACGTAGTGCAAGCGAACGAAAACATCCATAGCGATAACACCGACGGACGATTGAAAAACGAAAAGGAAGTGTCTAAAGGTTTTTAAAAAGAGAAATGGTTGCGAATAGCTTTTAAAGGTGGCCCGAGACAAATGGTGGTGTCGACGGGTCGCGATCTCCGGAGAGCGATCGTTCCTCTACCTAGTTTCAGTCATGATGGCCTGTTATGCCGCCTCTATTTCTAGCTACTTAAGGCTGAATATTGATAAAATTTCGTACCACGGTGAAATGAAACATCCGGAAGGGTAATTTTTTCAGATCGACTCTGACAGTATATTTATGTTATGCGAATTCTAATTTCAAGTTCCTCTGTATTTAATGGTACCGGAGATATTGTTGTATTGTTATTTGGTTTAAAGATAAGTAAATATAAAGGAACTGAAGTGCTATTTTTACATTTCTTATTTACACACAGCAAGAACAAAGAAATATCGACATTGCACATTTGAACGAGGTCACTAGTATTATTCTTAGTAGGTATTCGGTGAAGACTGAAAATTGACCCCTTGACATGTTATAATACCTAGTTATAACACAGTATAGCAGTTGAGGAGTTAAGACAACTGAATCATGAAATGCAATTATCGAATACCTCTCGCTGAAGATAATCTCAAAACGCCTTACAGAGTTAGCGGGAAGTTTGAGATCGCTAACTAATTCGCTAACTAACCAGTGTTTAGAATAGTTACGGTATAAATCATGGGGTTGGTGGAGGTGGCCTCCACTTTACGGATTGTTTTGGTTCTTGAAGCCAAACTGAGTATGATCATGTATATTTCAACAGTGGAATAAGCTTGTAAGAGATTTAACCAGCAATTTATATAAATAACATTTAATCATAGCTTTAAACTAAAATTTTAGCGACTTGATTGCTGTAAATAACGGTAAATAGCTCTCAAAGCCTTCAACCTTGTGACGACTCCTCGGTTGTTGCAAATACCCATAGTCAGCCAATCGGCCTGTTCACCTGACATTATTTTCGAGTGGAGTGGAGTGCAGTATCATACTCTCGAAGTACATTCATCCAAAAAATAGCTCCCAAGATACGTGAAATACTATTAGTCTGGGCACGTGCACCTGGGTTACATACGCCGCCCTCACGTTGTTTACAATTGGAAATGTCAAGGGGATACTGTAACTTTCGTTTGTTCTGTTTAAACTGCGGTGCGTTCACACCAAATACTTAACATTAATATGACTATAATACATATATTATAAGCAACTATTGTAGAGTTATATTGTAAACAAGTATTGTAGAGTTTCGGCACTATCTGCGCACACACGGATTCGCTTTCACCTGCTCTTGCTAACTTCGTGATTTATAGCAGAGCACCGACACCGATGAACTTTCAGTTGGAGCGGTTCACTGGGGCGTCGCTGTGTGTTATCACACGAACGACTACCCTCCGATACAACAAAAACTTTCTACTCTATTCTCTCACTGAGATTATTCTGTAAATAGTCTTCTCTGTTTGGATTCCTTTCGTTTTAGTTGAAATATTTGATTGCATAATTAATATTTAGAATATATTTGAATTTACACAATTTCATATTTTTTAAATTTCATCTTCCGATCAGACGCGATGACTCCCAAAGACGAGCCTGTTACATGATAAAAGTACATATACCTAGTTTTCGGAACAGTTTTATTACTTGTTTGGTTGGAATAAAAACAAGTATGTTTATACATAATTAATATACTTATCATTAATACTGGAATACTTTTCGAAGAGCGATATAAACATTGATCTCGGATTATGATTTACTTACCCCTTTGTTAGGCTGTTTCTATAAGTCGTAACATATTTTATGAGTAAACTCGATGATATAACATGAGCTGGACAAGGAGTAAATAAACCGGGGAGAATTTCTTATACTCCTCTACTTATATTTTCTCTACGTACGGATAAGCGATAAGAGGTAAAATATTTTCTATACAAAAACAATGGAATTTTATTTATAAAATTGTTATTGATTTGATGGCTCCGTTGGTCTTGTGGTTATCTTAACTTCTGGGCTGAAATGATTTTGTGGGTTCGATTCTTATACAAGACCACATTGATATGGAAGCAGCGAAAGTGCTTGTTCTCAGTCTGGATTTAAAATGAATTTGTAGACGTAGGTATGATTATAGGTCACATCCAACCAAATTTGTCATCTGCCTCAGCTCAACATAGACTCGTTTGTGCTAACCTACTTAGATGATTAATAAAACGTTGAGTTACGTCAAGTTTTGATTCATTACTCGCTTATGGTTCGACAAGTTCCTAATCTGTACACGTCCCTTCGGTAAACTCGTTAAGGACTTGTATTTTTTCACTTTTTCACTCCGTCTGAAAGTGTTTGGGTTTTGTTAATTAAAAACTTGTCTGCCGTCGTGACAAGAGCGGTTCTGGTTTTTCTTGTTAACAAATTACTTGGAACGGACTCCTTTCTTTCAGATTAAGAAGATTTCGTGTTGATGTTGAACACACATTAAATTTTATGAAGCTTTTCCTCAAAACTCAAGTGTTCAGTTGTCTGTGACTGCTAACAATACCTTATAAATTATATTGATTGGTACGGTTCCGTACACGGCTATGTGATTTCGAATTAGGAAATTAAATGCCTGGGTTATGGTAACCGAACAGCTGATAAACATGGAAAATATTCACATGTTATATACATTTTTTATAACACATACTTGTAACGATATTTACATAATTATTTCTTTTAATATAAATCACATAACACCATCTTAGTTATATCGATGCTTGATTTGCGGTTGCTTTCGTAGTTCGTAAAATCATTTACAGTTTCTTGGAGGACTTAAACGGCTTAAAAACTTCCAACTGTCATCGTGTCATGGAGCAATCCGTAATTAGGTACGGATCTCATCATATTATCACATTATCCAGACGGCAGTAACTCCTCGACTAGCGGAGGCACCGGAAAAACTAATCTAATTATGGCAATCGGACCATGAAATGATATCAGGGAAGTTCACGCTATCCAAAGGGTTAGTCGTAAATTCGAGGCAGGTGCGCGCCTCAACTTCTATCAGATGGAGTTATTGAATCCCTAATCCCCTTTTATTACTTTCCCGCAATAAAAGCCGGGGATAGGTAATTGTTCTCAGTCGGAAACTCGGGTAATGGGGTATTAATTCCTCTCCGGATTTTTATCTGACTTTATAGATATGTTCGTTCCGTTGTTTAATAAACAGTGTGGAGTCCCGTATGTGCCGTTGTCCAGTATAAATTAAACTTTTTTACCTTATTCCAGAGTAAACAAAATTGGTAATAGATTAGGAACCCTTTTTCCAAAAACGTTAGCTGTGGCCTAGGAGACAGTTTCTTTATAAAAAGTGGTTGCATTATTTAAATTATATCGTACAAATGGACATTGAAAAGAAATGATATCTACTTCCGATGCATCAGATATTATGATAATGAAACTGAAAGAAGACTATAGTAGAATTTATGGAGATGTGAACTATGATATTATGAAACCAAAAGAAGCATGGCTAATATAAATTATATTTTTAAATGTACCCATATTTGTGGAAATAAAAGGAAAAGTCCAGTATCAGTGACTGTGATGAAATACACAATTTATTTATATTTCATTACCTACAGATAATTAAATCGCTCGATTGAATCAAATCACAAAAGTTAGTAGACAGATTCTAACAAAAAGTCGAGCGCCAGCCAATTGCGATGACGCTAGATAGATTTCTTTCAGATATCACGATCCTCGCAAGACCAAGTTCCAATCAGGAAAAGGTAATGGAAACTAAAAACTTTGATACATCTCCCAAGTTGTAATCCACTTCGTTGCCAGTGACCGCGGGAGACTCCGTTGCACTGCGTCCACCGCTGAGCTACTTTTGAGTTAAGATTCCAATCTGGCCGAAGTAGTTACTCGGTTTCATGACCGAATCTATCTGTTGTGTCTGTCAAAAGTTTGGTACACATATTTTTATTCTCTAAATACAGGTAGGTTATTTTGTGTGGTGTTTCGTGGTTATTTAATATAGCAACTGATATACAGACGTACTTAAAACATAAAACTTTATTCGAAGAACTTAATTTAATTGTCCGTTCTCCTTACTTAATTATTACCTTTTCCCAGTAGAGATAGTATTTAGAACTTGAGAAATAGGACTTAGAAAGAATAAAGATAAACAAAGATATATGTTATTTCGTGCCTATCTACAGTCAAACAGTACAAGTTTGTGACATTAGCTATCATAACACTTGACTAAACCGTATGAAAAGTACACATTTTATTGCTCGTAATGTACTTCAACGTTAAGTTTTGCTTTCACTGGATTAACGAAGTATTATATTTGCCCGTAGAGGCTTCGATATCCAGCAGGTTGGCCGTACTGAATTCCTTTTTTATAAAAATATTATCTATTACAGTGAACGCGCATAGCCTTGTTCCAAGATAACTTTATAGGACGAGAAAAGGTAATGAAAACTAGAAACTTTGATCTATTTGCAAAAGTTGCAATCCTCTAGGATTTGCTGTTCGAAGGTGTCTCCATTGCGCGGCGTCCCTGAACTATAGCAGTTGGGACAACTTGTGACTTAAGATGCCAATCTGCTTAACCGAGCATGATACCTTCTGATTTTATATGAGTCGTTTTCTCGCGGAAATTGTAGAACATTTTCGAACACAATATATTAAGATTTTGAATTTATACCAGTAAACTTTTATCAACATACTTAGTAGAAGTTTATTGTATTTCCGGAAGGCCTTGTTACTGTTATATTCCTATTTTAATTTTAGTATTGACGTAGTCCCCTTTGAAAAATGTTTCTGTTAGTCTTATTAATACAGACATTGATAGCTTAAAGACTTTGTTGTGTCTTATTTTTAGGAATAACACATAATTGACTTCTATTTTATTTTAATTAAACTCCGATAATTAAAATTCCTCAATTTGTTATACGTTGCTCACACCTACTATTATACCATCACACCTGATTCCTGATGGGGTAGATAGAGGGCACCCAGTACAAATATCTTATCCTTACTGACCTGCCATGCTTTTTTAACTAACTTTTTTTTATTACTAACCTAAAAAAACAAGAAATTATGATTGGAAGTATGAAGATTCGTTCACAACCGTAAAAAGTGAAGTTCATTTGATAACAAAAGCAAGTGGAAAAAACCGTACGCAATAATTTTACGAGCACACAATACACGGCGACAAAACCCCGAGCAATCCGGCGTCCGTCCGCACGTGATGCGAATGCAATCATTTTTTCTTATTTCCCGATTGATTGGCCGCTGGCCATTTTTCTCGTTTAACCGCAAACAACGCGGGCAGGTGAGGCGGGCGGTCGTCCACGATTCGGAAGAGGGGCGAATGGGAATAGCGGACATTTTGTTTGTATGTGTCTAATGCCTGCGTTTTAGTTTCGGATACAATTTTGGTTGTAAAAGTTTTTATTGTTTTTTAAGATTACATTCGAGTGACGGTGTTTGTACTTATGAAAGACAAGTACGCCTTTAGTTTAAAGTTCCGTTGGTACTAAGGTAGAGGTCAATGTAGGTCGAGCTTACGTTTACGTGATAAACTTTTTCATCTGAGTATTTGTATGCTTATCTTTACACTGTTGGTCATGATATTGGTAATTGAGGAATAGATTTTGAGATTTAACATTTATACAGCAATTGTCAGTTAATTTTAGCTGTAATATTTGTATATTATTTTCTGCAGTACTCTTTATTATTTAGCGATAACATTTGGTCGCTCTATTGCTTGATGGGAAGTACATATAATACGTTCTAAGCATGTTTAGAAAAATCCTATACATTCTTACTTAGGAGAGGCGTAGGTTATATCTTTCGAGAGACAGGCGTCGGCAAATATAATCAGAATAATAACTCTTAACAATTCAAGCATGACTGTTTAAAATTAGGAAATTAAATGGTTTGGTAACCGGATTTCTTATCATATAACCATAATGCTGTTAAGATATTATAACTAACCTACAACAATACCATCTTGTGCTATTCGGCTGAACAAAGACGAATAGCTTAAGAGACTCAAGCAAACCCGTCAGTTCTGCAATCTTGCTTTGTAGACGTTATCTATATGATTCTCGAAGGAGAAATTTTTAATTAAAATCCAGTCCATTCAAGTTATTACACCGTTAGCTCGATTAAAACTTGCGGAATGTTCCTAGCGAAAACTTACCTATCGAGCCACTTAGTATTCTGCCCGTAATATTACTAAAAGCATTTTGATTCAGTTTAATAGAATATTGTAATGCCCCAAGTACCTATTTATGAATACACTGGTTTTCTGAAGTTTTTTTTTACTATTTAAGGTTATTCATTTATAGAAATGTTTTTTTTTACTTCTATACTGTTTATTAATTGTAGTTAATATCGAGATTACAAATGAATTTCTATTGTTATGTCAACTATAAATGAACTATCAATATGATAGATGCAGAATACACACATACAAACATCGATATACATATTTTTAAATACCGCTAAACTTCCAGTACGAATATATCAAACATTTTCAAATTTTTAATGCTAGACATTACAAAAAGGGAAGGTCATTATTATCTGAAACGATCAAAATAAAAAAATCCATTTACTTTTTTTAATTGCCCAGTTTTATTCAATCTAAGTTGTAAACATATGTGTACACAAAATGCGCCACAGCAAAACAAAATGCGAGTATGTAACAGTGCGTAACAGCGACCCCACCTGCTAGCGGCAGCGGGCGACTCGCGGAAATCGGAAACAAATCGTTCTGCCCACACGATTTATAGGCTGCTAACGGTTTGGGCGGTTAGACGCTGCGATCGTGTTCAATTATACCTCTTTAAACAATTAAAGTGATAAAACTTGTCTTTTACGGAACTTCATTTTTGATAAGCCATTTTTATTATGACGCACTCGATATATTTTGATGTCACTAAGTAACGATAGACAATAATTTAAAAAAAAAACTTTTAAATCGCCTTATTCCATAGCATGTTAAGAAGAAATTGCAACATGAAAGTCAATGAAATACATAAACAAACTATGTATTAATTTAAGGCTTTTACACAAAAGGTTTTTCCTGAGTTTGCCTATTTTTATCAATTCACCAGATACGGCCACACTGGAAGTTTCAACATGGAATCAATTGTGCCCGGGTACCCATTATCTTTTCTCATTGTTCCTATATGTTTTTTGTGTGTACATAATTAAATAAAAAAAAAAAGTGTTTTTTTGTTTGCGTTTTAGTCGTTCCATATAGATGCGGTCTAACTATATAAAATCCTGTCACGTCGCAGCGGGCGG
This sequence comes from Agara michaeli, assembly GCA_018245675.1. Taxonomy (NCBI): domain Eukaryota; kingdom Metazoa; phylum Arthropoda; class Insecta; order Lepidoptera; family Hesperiidae; genus Agara; species Agara michaeli. The sequence continues at coordinate 10,508 of DWDX01002289.1, forward strand.
AAGGTAGCAGCGGCCAATAAAAATGTATAGCGGGATTTGTACGAGATGTATACTCCATATTCTGGCCACCGGCACATCGACAATTAGTGAATTATTACGAGCGGCGCATCACAATGAGGGCTGCGAAAGATGAAGTGTTATACTTGATACAATAGTCTTGACTTAACGAGGCACATAAGGATAATGGACAATTATGTGTTTCTCGTGGATTCCTTGTTCTTAATCTTTAGCTAAAAGGACAAGTTAAAGGTAGAAGTTTTGGAAGCTAATTAGAGTGAGCCTGTACTATGGTATTTAGACAGTTGAAAAAAACCAGAAAAAATACATAGAAAAAGTATTGCAAATATCACGCAAATATTTGTTCTGGATGTAAATGTAACTTTTAGTTCAGTAGTATAAACACCTAATACTTGTAATACGTATATATTATATAGATTGTTGTACGTTCGTGGGGACGTCAGATTAACCGTTTTTTGTTCATTACAAGGGATGAGCGCGGCGGGGCGCTCGCCCGGTCAGGTGAAACTGCGTCCAATTTAAGGGATTTCACGCTAAATCCTTCAGGCTTACAGTAAATAAGCCGTATGAACTTAGCCGTATTGAGTGTTTAATGACTTTCGGGTAGAGGTCGTGTAGGTAACGCTGTAAACGCTATAGCATTGTAATGGAACAGACGGAAGCTCAGAATAACATGCTTAATTTATAGAGCTATGCAGGAAATGAAACTCAGTATAAAATATGAAATAAAACTTACAATCGAAAACAAGTAAACTGAGACCAGATACAATTGTAAACTGCATCGCACCGGCTTCGGGACTGTTATTAAACTGTCATGAATTATTCATAGCGGCGCGACGCGCTCGCGGCGGAGCGGTCCGGAACCCACGGAACATCGTCGTGTTCTTACACTTTCGGAACAGTCGGAACGTTCCGCGGAAAACCTCGTTAATGGTACAAGGGCGCTAAACAATAATGAATAATTAAAAGCGTTTGATGTATGCTTGAACGTCATTTGAAACGCGGTCGAAGAAGATTTTTTAAACTAACTTTTTAATATGAGATTCATCTGCGTTTGTATCTATAAAGGTTACTATAAGATAAAAATATGTATGTTAAGGTATACAATAATAGACATTTGTTGCTCTCTTCTTCTGCTAGGGATCTAGCGTGATACTATAATAATAAAGAAAAAAGGTAATTTTCGTGTGATACATTATATATTGACTTTTAGGACTCGAGTTACTGTTAATAATTATCCGATAGGTTCGAGAACTTCTTCAGTAATACCGTTTTTCAATTACGTCGTATTTTAGTTATAATCCCCACCCTAATTGTTCCTAATGACGTAATTTGCTCTTCTACATTTTGGACATCTAAAGAGATGACCTCACAACTCACAAGTAGCGTTTTTGATAGAATATTGTACCAGATTATTTTGGCCCTGTAATTTACATTTTGTAAATGCATCCGCACACATAGGTTATTATTACATGGTGGCAAATCCTCTCCACCCGTAGATATTTCTGCTGATTATGGGTACCCTTAAAGGTGAGGGTTTTAAAGGGATCTGCGAATGAGGGATCGGGGATTTGATACCGAGACATTGATTGATTCACCTTGCGAATTGTATTGAGAGGAGAGCGATGGCCTTTTGTGAGTCCACTCAAGTATTTTCATATTACAATCCAGAGGTATTGAGTTGAACTTTGTATAATCCAAGAGAAGGGATTATTGTACTATCTAAGTTTTTGTTTATATGGAGAGAGTAGCAAACGAGCCGGTGGCAGCCACGTGTGGTCGCACTCAGGTACTTGCAAGCTACGTCCAACGGGATTCAAAGAATAGGGATAATCAGTATGAGACGTTAAGACTATTTGTTAGTATAAGATTGGTGTTGCAGTATATTAAGCATACTTTGTACCATTTGCATCCAGATATTTCTATATACGAGGTTGTTTGGACGTACTTTATGGAGGTATACAACTTCGATAATTGCGACACTATTAATTCCCGACGAACTTGATTAAATCGCTGAACAAACAAAATTATGTATTAATTTATACATGATCAAGATCAAACAGCCATTGAGGTGTACACTAATTGAATTGACTCGATTCTCGCTCGAGGACTGAACGGACCGCTCCTTACAGCGCTCGGACGTCTCCAGCCAATATAAATGTAAATGTTCTTGAGGTACGCCGCACTGCCCACTCGGCAGAGATTGCACGAGCCACAGACGGCGTGTTTGCTGATTATAATATTGGTAACGCACGTATAGCCTCGGAGAGATTTAGATTATACTTGCGACAGAGAGAGAGGCAGGATTTTTGTATCAACTCGCTGTCAATTCGTTTCCATACCTATCATCTGTTTAATAAGTTTACAAACATTCAATTAAATAAATCATCAGTACACCAATGTTCGTAAGGGTAGAGGAATTAAATGTAAAATAGACATTCCTTTTATTGACTCACTACTGAGCCCTGGCCTTTTCTCATAATAAGAATTCGTGCGTTAGCCGCATCTGCATCGCGTCCTTTATCAGCTGTCCTGATATGTGCGGACACGGGGCGTTCCGAATGACGATCTCATGCATAAAGAAAGCGGCCGCAGCGGCGCGCCACCTGCCTGCCAACCACTGAATGTTTCATTCATTCCACATTTTTTATATTTGCCATTATATGTATATTATATTTTCTTACAATAGCTTATCCGTGTGGTATTCTTTCATTATATATGTTGTAAGTTGCTATTGAGAAACTAAGAGTTAAGGATATATATACAAATAGCGTCTCTCGAGAATGCGGCTAACCGCTTGACTATTGAGGTTAAAAAATAGGCGTAGAAGAAACACTAGACTAGTGTAATAGTACTACACTAGACTAGTGCTAGATTGACTAGTACATTAGTGCGTAGTCTTGATATTGGAAGAATTAATCAATCGGTCAAATATTACTGTTAACTTAACCTCTGTGTGATCCCTTTGAAAAATGTTTAGTTTTATGTTATGTTTAGTTAGTTTGTGTTTAGTTAATATTAATTGTGATCAAATGTATAATGTATAAATTTCGTAAATTCTGACTGAGAATATGTTAGTCTGAACACCTTACAAATTGAACAAAAATATTTGTTATTAATACTCTTAGAGGATAAACGCCTATTGAAATAATCAAAGCAAAGTGATAAAACGCTAACATATTATGAATCAACTTGCCAATGCATCAAGTAAAATCATAAAAATCTCACAATTAATGTCACTTTAAGTAGTACTTTAGTTAATTTTATGTTCAACTACAGAGCATGAATATCTTACGCCCAAAGTTTAATTACGTTTTGAAACTAGTAATAATCAAGAATAGTGAACGGAACCTCAAAAAAAAGTAGGGAAATTATTAAATATGTGATTACATTTTTTACAATGTCAAAAGTTATCATGTGTGACAAAAATGTCTTTTGTTAGTGAGTGTGTAAGATACCACGCGTTTGCAACTTACAATATTTTGAAAAGTCTATTCTAGGTCTCGTTTCCTCTGAGATTATGAGTGTCCATAAACGTTGATGACCTACCTTCAGTTTGTTTATCTGTCTCATACATAAAATAGTCAGAGTTCAACATTTTTAATTCACGTCCCAACAAGCTCGTCCCTCCGCGTTGCCACCTGATCCCGAAGTTTCCACTTTTAATGAATACTTTATTCCATCGCGGAACTTAAGGAGTTTTCATGATTTTTATATTGCAAAGTTTTTCCCCGCATTACCTATGCATTGTCTCTCTGAGGCAGTATTCGTATTTAATTTTACAAGGGGCGGGAGTTGCTTGACATCTTCCAGATTTTCAGTTTATTGAGTTCGCGAAGTTGCTCGCTCGCCCGGAGGTATGAGGTAAAAAGAAAGTTCATCTCGCCGTGAGATTTGATTGATTGAACTTTTTTTGTCTTGTCTTAATTCGAGTATAGAACTCATTTCTAGAACGATGAATGCTCACTGCATAAAAGCCAAATTAATCATCTTAATTTTTTGATGTTGTCTTTGAATCACTTACCTACGCTTTAAACTTAACTACTCCGAAGATACTTGGTAAAATATGGACGTAAATGTTTCTGTATTTACAAATATTTGTGTAAATAAACGTTTTTGTCTTCGTCTCTATCCTTCCATCGGTGCCCCAGTTGCACTATTTTGCCTACAATGTCATATCAAACTAGGTTCGGTTCCCGATGAACTGTGCTCATCTGAAATGAATCTTTTAATATCGGCCGAGCGCTCAAATATTGGCAGCACACGTAACAAAAGGTCGAACGCTTTATTGAAATCCAGCGTTCTACCTAATAACGAAATGTATTCATTTGTGTGGAGACGGCTTTGTTTCATTTGACACAGAACACACTAGAACGTTGCAGGCAATTCTAGATAAGACGCGCTTAGTTAGGATAATATAATTAAATATTAACCCCATTGCAGTGCGTGCATTGTTCCACAATAACTGCTAATATCTTTTCAAAAAGCGTCTTACTTTTTCGATAGAATGCTGTATCGAAATATTACATGGGCTATACAAATTATACGGTATACAAGCTATGTCAACAATATTTATTATATCGAAAAATGTAATATTCATGGTTTGTTATGTGTAGTACGAGTATATGTCTGAAAGCGTACCAGTATGAGCACAAGTGGGTAGTAATTATTAAAATAATAATAAATAACACGACATAGAGGATACAATACTATGTAATGAAATACGAGATAATCGTATATCTGAACCAAAGTCGTCTCAATACTTAACTAGCAATCGACTTGTTAGAAAAAAATATCAGGAACATCAGGAAATGAAACAAAGGTAGCTACAGACTCGTGTGACGCGAGAGCTGGCGCTGGCGCTTTGAGGAAAAAGACGGAGAAGAATAATTGATCCTTTAGTGTACCTACACGAGTAAAGCTCGGGGGATTTGTATAAGATGGGGCTTGGCTATGAAAAAATGAAGAAGACCACATAGATCACCCTTAGAATGACTTATTTGGGAAGTGCATAACACTCAGAGTTCGTCTTGCTGTGTTCAGTTAGTAATATGAGCATAAAAAAATTAATCTCTTGCGTATGTCCACTTTACTTC
>DWDX01002290.1:0-15618 GCA_018245675.1 Agara michaeli
ATACGATATAATACTTGTATAGATATTTTTATTACGACCAGACACAGAACAAACAAATGTGCTCATCACATCATATATGCTTGTCCTGAGTGGGAAACGAACCCACGGCCTCTGGTTTTGCCGTCAGGGTCTCTAACCACTCGACCACGAGGCCACCCTCAATCAATGAAACCAGACGGTAAATTATACCTACATTACCAGTGTTGTTTCAAACTGTTTTCAAAGGTGGGTCAGGAAAAAGCTTACAGTAGTATTTAGGATGAAATATTGCAATAGCATTTAATACAGATTTTTTTGCCAAATGAACTAATGTTCTCTCACAACACATAATACATTATTCACGGTTTGTAAAAACTTTATTTGACCTACTGGGAATTCTGCAAAGTAATCCCTGACACCCAATTGACTATCTTGATTTGTTTAACCGTTATCTTGATTTAACCGTTAAGAATATAGTTTATTTTACGAGTAAGCACTGCTGGAACCATCTTATGGTCTAACCTTGTGACGTCATAGACAAATTAATTGTACACCTTAATCACAAGCGCTGTCGCTTTAAGACAGGCACGGTTAAGGCACATGCTTGATTTGGTACACATACTAATAGCAATAAATTATGGCAATTAAAAATAATTATTGAACCTAAGAATAGAATGCTGACGACAGTTAAGTCTGAATATAGAAAAAAAAAGCGATTCTTACGTATTTATATTTATGGAGCTACCTGGTACAGATTAAAAAAAAATATATTTTTAATTAACCGATTTTAATAAAAGTTGGTTTAATAATAAATTACTATTGGTGTCAGGAATTGGGATACTCTAGATATTTCTTTATAACGACACTAAATATGTATTATATTGTTATTTATGGCTAACAGTAATATATCTTAATTATTTCTAACAACTCCATTTATTGCTGACACTAATTGCACACCTTATTAAAGTATAATTGCGTAGACTGTTATAATTTTGTCATAAACAATTCAGTTTAGACAATGCATAGTTATTACTTTTAATGACAATAGCCATTTTTTTTATTTAGCAACTTTGATAATATTCAGAGGTTTAGATTAGAAACGTACGCAATCTGAATAAAATCTAAGTGTAAATGTTTCATGAATCATGCGGGTACAGTTAACAAGGTTGTTAAATGAAGATATGTATATTTATACTGGGATCAGATCAATATTTTTAATATACGAACTCACCTCGTCCCATCTGGAGGAGCCAGTCTGCATTGTAGATATGTGTTGAAAATTTCAATGCACGGATTCTGTAATGTTTCATTGGTATAACCGTCCGTATCGTGCACTATCGAGCTCCAGGTGTGAAGGAACTTGTTCAAGGACTCCCTCCACACTGTCTCTTCGTCCGTCTGCAAAATGTTACAAAAATGTTTTGTCTCATACGAATATGATCGGTATTGGTATATATTACCAACGGCTACTTACTCCCTCCTCGGCAACCGAACCCCTGATGCAGTGACACGTGTACGTGGTGAGGTTCTGTAGGAATGCATGTGGCGTGGCCGCTATCATTTGCGGTGAGAAAAACTGTACAAGCCTACGGTATATATCCGATATGCCGAGCATTTCACGCTCGCCCGGCTGTATGAACGCCAACATTCGCATAAAACTGTTCACGTAATTCTCCAAGTACTGCTGTTTCAGATTCGCCGCGGACACGACAACACCGCTTAAACTTGCCAGCTGCACGAGGCATATCAGCGATGGATTCGCCAATTCTGGATTGGATCTAACGTGCATGTGTATCTCAAAGAATAGTGCTAGCAGTTCCGGTTGCATAATTGTATCCCGCCAGTTCATGCTTAGCCGTAACGCCGGTGCTGTGTCGCTCTCGTATATAGCCTCGAAAGCGCCGATGAGCCGTTTCGAAAGCATCGGTGACACGTGACTCCAACATAAAATCGTCTCCACTATGGTCAGCAGCTGTTTCGTCAACATTGCTTGCTCACCTTCCGGACGAACACCAGAGCGCACAATCTGTTCCAATACACTGACTGTAAATCTAAATATTCTCTTCATGTCTATCGCTTCGAATGATTTCTTCAGCCTAAAATGTACTTCCCATATGAGACCAACGTCGGCCGATTTGACTGTGATAGCATACTCTTGCATTATAGCTAATATTAGTGCACAAGCTAACTTTTGCTCCTTTATTGGAGCACTGAGAATCAACTTTTCTAATTCGCCAAGTAAAGCTTTTCTCTCTCTTCCACTATCATCTATACTCCCTCGTTTTATTATTATAGCGATAGTCTGAAAAATAAACGACTATTCAAAAATTTACTGCCACAATATCATCCCTACTCGCTCATCACATTTTACTAAAACACATAATATTAGGACCCCACACAGCAAAATAGTATGCACGATTGATGAGAATCCGTCAATACTTTTATGATTTTTTTATAGTCCACTGCCGTTATGTCTTTTCCTGGAACTAATTTCTAGAGCAGACACCACAACAATAAACAAGAGGGACTTCATATGGGAATAGTTTGAAAGGTGTCATAAGTTTTTAAGCTATTCTTAAGGTGGGGTTTAAAAACTGATAGCTTGTAAAAATATGTAGTATGTTTAACTTTTAATTGGCCTCTTGATGAAGCGCTTGAAGACCCTGACTGCTTACCCAGAGGTAGTTAGTTCGAATCCCACCCAGGACGAATATTTGTGTGATGAGCACATTTGTTTCTTTTTTGTCTAGATGTATTAAAATATCTATATAAGTATAATATAGTGTGCATATATATGTAGTTTATTAGCTGTCCGGTTACAATAGTACAGGGTCTGCCTTCTTTGGGATCAGATCGCCAAGTGTGAGGGTATTCCAAAATATTATTATTTATTAATAGTTACCTTGAAAGTTGTTTTATGAACTTTGAGTATTACTTGTGATTAGAGCCAACTAGTGATAAGAAATTTTCAGTAAGAAAACAGCAGTAACCGGTTTAATTTACCTGCAGCAATTTCTCCTTTAAAAAAGGCGGTGTATCTTTTCTCATTAAATAATTGAGTAAGTACTCTCTTAGGGATGAAATGTCTTGTTCAGTGAGCACATTCCATTCCCTTATAAGTGCAGACTTCAACAAACCGGCAGCCTCAAACAGAACGTAATCGGAGGTTGATTTTTCCAATATCTCCCTACATAGTTGATATGGATTTTTGGTGCTTCTGAATTCAAGGAACACACTCTCTGCTTGATGCCGCTGCTCCGAAGTCACCAGATTGGGTGGTGCCTAAACAAAGCATAGTATTTATGCATAGTATTTCTTCCATATTTTACTAATTTATATCTCATGTATTAGTAAAATATGGAAGAATTGTTGCTAGTGACACTTTATGACACTGCTGAACAACATGATTGTTTTGTACCGTACATAACCGGTAAAATGCATAAACCTCGGTTGAAATAGTGCTCTTTTAATTACTTTGTGGGTTGTCTGTAATTAACGTCCATTACTATCTCATTTAAAAAACAGTTTTTTCGGGGTTAAATTTAAACGTCATATAGATAGTCTATTTAAGTAGTGATTTATTAAAAACCCTGAGAATTTTGCAAATACTTTGTCCGTCTTACCATCAATATTTGGGCAGCTGCTTCCAAGGTTTGGATGGCCGAGTTATCCATTGTTTTTATTTACTGTTTTTACAATAATTTAGGGAGAAAAGATGGAGGGTGACGTAAATTATCACTCCTATCAATTCATAGCAGAAACCAAAATCATACATAAATCACATAACTGTTTAGAAAATCTAGCCGATTTTCAGCAACAATTCACATAACAACCATTTTCGTTGATACCTGACAGCTCCCTGGCTCCTGTGCCCATTATAGACTATAAAGTAATACTGTCAAAATTGAACTAATAACAAATTTGGCTTTTCCGCCATTTGAATTGTTCGCCAAGGTACAATGTTCCAGAACATTGTGACTTGAAAAATTAAATACAATTACTTAAATATAAGTAGTACGTCTTTTAATAAAAAAATCAACAATGATTGTATATAATGATGATAGTATGAAAAATAACGCTGCCAATTATAAGATTCTTATATTGAATTTATATTAACCTATTGAATTTGCATTCTAGTACTACCTCGACGCTCCTGATTTTAAAATTCGGTAGATATCAGTAGCCATAACAATGAAGGAAAACATCACAAGGAAACCTTCTCTTGAGGAAGCACTTGCACTTTCATATACATGTACCAACAATTCTGTAATATTCTCATAAGTAGAACAATATAAGGGTCAGAACATTGTTTAATTAGAAAATAATGTCATAGTCAGCTAGAAAGAACAAACACATGTGCTCATCACACAAATAATTGTTCTGGGGCGGAATCGAACCCACGACTCCCTTTTGGCAGTTAGATTTACTAACCACTAAACCAAGAAGCCTGTTCTGTGCATATGAGTAAAATACGGGTACCTACTTTAAATTAACTATTCTAGTAATATCACATACATACCTAAAGACTGATATGAATGTATGTAGCTATGTATGTATATGTGATGTTTGTAGGTATCTATTTTAAATCGCCGTATATTCAACTAATTACAGCAAAATTCCATGCACCCGGTTTGGGTAAATCAAAATATGAATTCTAATAAGAAGTATAAGAACATATTAGCAGTTATCCACTTGCTTAAGGCCGACCAGTTGCAAATGAATGGAACTGGTCTTACAATATCACTGCTATGACCTAAATATAAAGAATAATTAGAATTTAGTGCAAAATAATAATCTAAACCAGTCTTAAGATTTAAGTTGTAAGTAGTAAGTGTTCAATTATTAGTATCTTAACACTTTCTGTCATTTAAATAAAAACGACTTAAAATTATGATATCTTTTATTCCTAACACTATTTTCTTTTTATCGATTTAACGTATTTTCAATCATATATGCAATGTTACAATTCATTTTCAATTCTTTGCAACCTCTTTTCTAATATATAAGAGTCCAATCTATGCATACACAAGAATCTTCCATTGAGAAATAGCACTGGGATGTGATATCTATATAATCTTAACCATTTGACATTTTCTTTTTGCGTAATATCAACCTTTTCAATAATCAATCTGTCTTGATAAGGCTCTAATTGTTCCATAACAATGTCACATAAAGGACATGGATCTTTTGTATAAAAGGTCAATACAGGTGTGCGGCCTGTGCCTTCCGCTCTGAAAGAATTAAAGAAATCTGAGGATAGGTAATTGAAATAAACAAATATATGAAATAAAGGAATTCCATGATTTAATCAGCCATCCCTATATATATATATATGAATACAACATTTAACTTAACATTCAAGTGTAAAAATCTATAAATGTAATAATGATATATATGTAATTAACTATAGATATATAAAATTTCTCTTATACATAATACTTATTTTATACACAACATACAGTTCCATTGTATAGGCTCAGGTTACTAAAAGAACAAGGCAATATGTTTGATAATAAATCAATCTGATTGCAATTTACACGGATAAGAAAGAAAGCACTGTGTTACACAAATCATATTTATAATTGCAAAGTAAAAAGTGAATAGCACATAGTTATACAAAACAAATAGTAATGTTTGCGGTTACAAATTTTGTATCACAGTGCATTCTCAAATGTTACATCGTAACTTACAATTTTTCAATCATAATGGACGAAGCGCCCCCACCACCGTTACAGATAGAGGCCACACCCTTTTCGCCTTTCTTCAGAGCGTGACACAAATGGACAACAATTCTTGCTCCCGACATGCCAATGGGGTGTCCAAGACTTACAGCTCCACCGTGAACATTTAACTTAGCAGGATCCAATCCTAACAGTTTCTGGTTGGCAACGGCAACCACACTGAAAGCCTCGTTGATCTCCCATAAAGCAACATCATCTTTTTTGACTCCAGTCTTCTCCAAAAGCTTGGGGATAGCAACAGCTGGGGCGATGGGGAAGTCAATTGGATCACATTCTCCATCAGCGTAACCAACTACACGAGCAATTGGGGTGATGTTCAGTCTTTTTGCTGCTTCACCAGTCATAAGTACTAATGCAGCTGCACCATCATTCAATGTAGACGCATTGCCGGCCGTAACTGTTCCGTTGTCCTTTTGGAAAACGGTTGCCAATTTTGTGAACTTGTCGAAATTCACCCTTTTATACTCCTCGTCCTCAGCAAATAATACTGGTGGAGCCCCACGTTTCTGGGGCACTTCAACAGGCACAATTTCATCAGCAAAGGCCTTATTTTCATAAGCAGCAGCACTCTTTTTGTAACTGGAGAGTGCATAATCATCTTGTTGTTGCCTTGTTATTTCTAATTTTTTTGCTGTGTTTTCAGCACAGTTGCCCATGTGGAATTTATTGTAAACATCGGTCAGGCCATCAAATACAATACCATCAACCAGTTGCATGCCCCCATAGGAAGTTTCACCCCTCTTCAAATAGAATGGCACATTCGACATTGACTCCATACCACCAGCCAGTATGACATCTTGAGTTCCAGTTTGTAGGCCTTGGGTGGCCAAAATAACAGACTTCATTCCAGATGCACAGACCTTGTTTATTGTAGTGCATATTGTGCTCTTTGGAAGTCCAGCAAATATTACGGCCTGCCTCGCAGGAGCTTGTCCCAAGTAGCCCGAGCATACATTGCCCATATATACCTAAAACAAACAATAAAATTTAAAATTGGAACTGAATCTTTTCACCTTGGGAAGAACACTACTTTATATTAACACCTTAACATTTAGATATGTGTATTTCAAAAGAAATGCAATTTTAATTATAAATGCTTTTCTTTCTTTCTTAATTAGGAAAATATTTATAAGAAAAAAAAATGCATTTATAATTAAGAAAATATTTATGAAAAAAAAATCATTTATAATTAAGGAATTATTTATAACTAGTTGTTGCATGCGGCTTCGCCCCCGTGGAAATCAGTGTGTCCTAAAGTTTTTCCCGCGTTAATTACGACACCATGGGAATTCCAGGATGGAATGGAATGGAGCCTATATTTTGTTCCACAACCTAATCTTGTTGCGAAGATATACAACTGTATATTAGATATACAACAGTTAGCTATGGTTAGTTAACCGTAAGAGATAAAAACATGCTATTAAATATTTTGCGATAAAAGGTAGCCTAAGTCCTATTCCGAAGTCAAGCCTATCTCTGTACGAAATTTCATTAAAATCGGTCCAGTGGCTATAGGCGTAAAAGTGTAGCAGAGTTGTGTTACTCGTTTGAAGACCCCTAGAGGTGTTTTTTTTTGGTTTTTATTCAATTTACAGAATTGAACTCTTCTACTACTAAAATTTAAAAAAACATTTACAATTAAGAAAGTACATAGGTATCCATATTCTGAATTTTTTGTATCACTATTCAAAGTTCTTGTATCAAATGAGTCATATAATTATAAATCTGATTGTCAGCTACCATCTGAGTTTGCATTTTGCAGCCTTAAGGTAAATAACTAGCTATTTTTAATTTCGCCTTTACAAATTTACAACAGTTTCATATTACATACCTACAAACCTTTAGTTTGCACAGAATTAATGAGTATTTGATTATTTTTGTAATGACTTGTTACATAAAAACGTACCTATACTGATAATTTAAATATTATGCAATTTTCGATAATTAAACCCAAGATAGAAAAACGTTTATAATTATATATACATATAGAAATTTAAAATTACTCTAATAAAAAAAGTGATAAAATCTCAGAGACAAGAAATGATTAAATATTTTGAATGATGCAATAAAGAATTTAAATATTTACCTTATCTCGTTGTCAAAAAACACATGACTTCAAATAAGTAGCCAAGTTAAACGTTACTTTGATTTATGCATAAATTTATAATAGAATCCTCAGCGAAACCATCAACTAACGGCAAAAATAGAAAGTAGGTAAACATAAATTAACCTCTTTAATTTCTTCTTTGGGGATTCCTGCTCGTTCGATGGCTCCCTTCACTGCGACCGCCCCGAGTTCCGTTGCAGACATACTTGCTAAGCTACCCCTGAAGGATCCCATAGGAGTCCTCACCGCAGAAGCAATAACTACATCGTTCAACGAAACTTTCGTTGAGTAAGCCGCCATCGCCCTGAATACCTTGCAAAATTAATGAAATGTATTAAAAACTGCAGAATTACATGTAATCAAAATTTTTACAAGTCCTTTCTGTCATAAATACCTTTTATTTAAAATAAATAATACTGTAACTATACAATTGGTGACACGACTGGCCTATATGATTGACAAACGTGAACTGAACTAAACTGAACTTACTGAACTCTGATGACTGACTGAAAGAAAAAGTAAGTAGATACCTTGCTCGTGCTTTGCATTTTAATGCAAATTACTTTGCTGCCTTTTAGTAAAATCATGATAAAACTCAAATTGCTATTCCTTCGTTATTACAGTAATGGAACATACAGATGCGCGATTACTAAAAATCACAGTATGTGTTACACTGAAATGAACTGATACACTATCAAATTAATTCGAAAATATTCAAACTTATCTATAAAGATTTTTTTATATTGAACCTTAAGTACGGGGGGGCAAAGCCTACATTGTAATAAGTGTAATAAATGCAAATATGTAATAACAATCTTTGACCCTGGCCATAGGCATATAAATTCTACACATAGAGATATGTGATGAAAGGGTAAACAATACCAGTGTTTCTATATGATAATAAAAAACTGCCTAAATCCCAAACCACGTTATATCATTAACAAATTTTAAAATACATTTATAGATTAATATTTCGTGGAAATATTTTATTTATCAACGCATTATTTTATTTAGTTTATTTATCTTTATAAAGATACTCGAATTTTGCTTAATTATTAAGGACTGTTCGACTTTTGCGCTGGCATCCAAAATGTTTTTTGAAATCAATTTACCAATCTGTAACTCTACAAAGTTACAAATTGTTCTTACAAACTGTTCCATAAAAGTCCCTTTAGAACCAGTTGAGCCGTTTTAATTAGTCCCTTAACTAACTAACAATAAGTCAGAAACATATTTCCACCATGAGGCAAAACTATTTAGCCTGTTAATATAAAATGACTAGGAATCTTAAATATAGAGTGTATGATAGATGCGCCTAAGTCATTCTCAGCAACAGGCCATATTTTTTTATGAAACTCATAAGACTAGAATGCAAGGCAAAAAACTTTAAAAAGTTTATCAGTTGTCTTTGATGTCAAATTGACAAAGGGAACATAGTTGTCATTTTGTTCGTGCGTCCGGAGTAATATTATGTTAAACTTTACCATCTCACCTTTCAGTACATACTGTGTGAGACTCGAAATGAAATATTTTTAATCAAAGATAGTTAGTAATTCAGTTAATCTTTATGAAACAAACTATTATATCCGTAATGAAATGGTCTTTATGTCATATGTTAATAATATAATTCAAACACCGAACGCTTAGGCAGTTACAACTTTAGTGTGATCTAAATATTGAAGGTAATTGGGGTGTCAAACTTGAGGTCTAATATTGCTCTCACCACTCTTAATAACTGTTACTGCTCTATCGATTATTTGTTTTATTAAGTGTTCTTCATGATTTATTTTCATTGACATATTTTATATATCGACGTGTCGTATCTATATAAAATATGTTGTCGTATTGTTGATGTTTTATCCATATTGATAAAAGTATATATTTACAGCATACTACATCATCAGTATTGGAACATAGTATGGATGTATTTAAAAATAGAAGCCACCAAACTAATAACCAACTAGGTTGTCAAGGAGACATTCCTAAATAAATGTAAGTATTTCTGCTGCTGAGTTGTTATATGTGAAAATAAAATTCACTTTATAGCTTAGAGATATATTTTTATTTAATTTTGTAGTTAATTTTATTTATTAGGTTATTAGTTGGTTTGCATGTGTATTCAAAATCATATACAAAAATATTTGTCAAACAGTATTGATTCTGTTAAAAAAGTATCTGTTTTTTTTATTTATATAATGTGACTTTAAAATAACTTAAAATAATAACATGAGTGATATCCATGCCAATTGGTTATTGATCTATTTATACCCAATATTGCATTCAAGTTTGAATGGAAAGTTTTCATGCAGTGGGGAAGTGATATAAAAACTTCAAATTAAATCATTATTCTGTAAAAAAACGTAATATCACGCCTGTAATCCCCTAAGGGGTAGGCAGAGGAGTGTAGTACACTCCCACATTTCCCCATATTCTGTAAAAGTATCGTAAATAATTATAGTTTTAATATTGTATCGACAGATCTTGTGTATTCTTCATGCAGCGATCTGCAACTATGGTGTCTACTATGCATATTTTTCACTCTCTCCTTCATTGAATTTTAATCGAATTGAATTCCACTTTAGAATTGTGAAATGTTACGGTGACTAAAAATAATCAAAATCATCCGAAGCTGTGATACTGGCATATTATTTAACACAACAATATAAAAGTGAATATTGTCTTATTCCGGAGGATATAACAGTGAGCCAAAATTATTGTTAGATAAATCGTGGTTAAACGTAAATGCAACCAGACCTGGCTGATACATTATAATGAAATAGTTTCTTTTCCAAATGTTTAGGGGCGAAGGCGGGGAACTATTCGAGGTGATGACAAGTTTTTGGTAGCTAAGGCTCTATATATATATCTGTTCTATTATTTGCATATAGACAAAGTTACGGCATTATTCTTTTATACTTCTATTGTGAGTGATTTTTCAAAAAGATATTTGTTGGAATTGTCTGTAAAACAGGACAAAATATTTAAATATATAGCGCATAATTAAACTTAACAATTTTATGTCATTTCATGTATAAATATGGTGTTTTATGAAACGTTTATCATATGTTTTATATTACAATGTGAACAAGTACTCGCCTTATCTACGATCAGTCATAACATTGATAAGCAAATAGCTGTTATAAGCATTGCTTCAATTTGTCTAGAGATTAAACTAGATTTAAACAACCAGTTATAATTTCAATCATAATAGTGAACGTTATTGGATATTTGTACTTCCTTAACTAATAGTACTACAGATAGACTGTTAAGTTGTTACAAAATTCAAGGTAAGTAATTAAACCACAAACGGGTATTGTGATTTAGAAGTTTATAATAGAGAAATTAATTGTAAAAATATTTGTTACAATCTGTAAATACTAAACTCCAACATCTTTTACGCTTTAGTCCTGTGCTCGACAACACATTATCCCGAGCTTCCTCCTTGTGACTCACAAGTATATAATAAATGTGATGACAAAACATATTAACAGAAAATGTTTAATTATTTCCTGAGTTATAAAAAAAAACTGTTAAGGAAGTTGGAATAAAGTTTAATTGGAATAATGATCAAATGAACGACTTTTTAATACATTTATAAACCTAATTCAAATTTCGAGAAACTTTCTAGCAATTTGTATGGTTAATGATGTTGAAAATGAAATGTTGAATTTTATTTTATTTAAATCAATTCTATATCTTGTTAACACTCAGCGAGGCAAATATTAATAGCTAGTTTATTATAGACGTATACACAAATTTATGGCAATTGAACAGTTATTTGAATAATGTATAAATTATATTATTATGCAAGAGTATACTTTGAATAGACTACTAAGAATAACTTTAATGGCTCAACATACATATTTTTACAAGCTTCATCATTAGAATATTGTTATATAAATGTGTTATTCTTTAAAAAGATCATATTTTATTTGTTCATGCTTACAATTGTATCGTTTGCGAGTGTAGGAATGTGATCAATTGAAATCTATTAACAATGACACTAGTCAATATGCGTGATTGAAAACTAAAATTCATGCTGAAAACCTCCATCATAGAAGAATCTTATCAGTTCAAATATTATGATTGAGTTTATATGCATGTATACATGACTCATGTTATATTCCGAAGTGCTACATAATGTCTTACCACTGTAATGCTAATATTGAGGTGTCATTGTGTGTCTTGCATGAGACTTAGAACTGTTAGTTGCAAGCTTATTTCGCGACACATGCGGTTTGATTCTCAAGCGTATCTTATCATGTACAAACTGTGGAAAGCGATTGATCCTAAATATTGTGTGTAATCTATTTACATTGCAATTAGTTTCATCTGTTTTGTTCCGATTGTGAGTCAACGATTTGTTTCAGGGTTTACACCTAGGAGATTTGGTTATGACTTAGGCCGTGCGATAAAAATGGAGGTGATCAATATGGAGGATGGTCGGTATGAGCAAAGAGAGAGCATGCCGGGCAGTAGCCTTGAGAGTGATGCATCCAGTAGCAATTTTGAAAGTACTGAAAGCAGTGAACAAACGAGTGATATAGAAAAGGCATCCGAAGAAGATGAGGAAAATCTAAAGGAAGATTTACAGAAAAATATTCCAGAATGTTATAAGTCTGATTCAAACTTTACATCACATACTTCTAGTGACATCACAAATGACGAAGAGTTTCAAGCGACTGCTCTTTGTCAGTTTATGGATATTTTGAATGATTTAGATGAAGTGTTAGATAAGTCCTTGTTGGCCTGTCTCGATGATGGTACGAAATCTCTCGACAGTGACGATGAAGATCTTATTTGTAAAATCAAGGAATTCATTGGTGATTCAGGACAACAATCTGTGCTATCGGAATCTCAAAGCTCGGAGGACGACAATACTCAAGTTGTTGTATGTCAAACTGCTCAATTAACGACACCTTTGTTAGAAGATATGGAAATCGGACAAGCGATTCCATCGCGGCCAACCATCACAAGTCTCAGGCGAGCCAAAAGTTTCTCAGAGATAACCGAAAGCCACAGAGAATCCGTAGTATCGGCCCTGGGGAGGGCCGGCACGACGAACGATAATTTGCGTAACTCTATGCGAAGGCTAGACCCTATAGTTCTGCCCGACATGTCCGGACAGGAGTCAGCGTGCGAGCCACTGACGCTGCCGGTCATCTTGTTTCTGGAGCATCACGTCAACATGCGTCCCACTAGTGCACCGATACAGTTGCAAGTGACGGCTGCGAATCTGAGCGCTGACGGGGCGTCCGGACCGCTGATAGTGGGCCGACGGGCGCTGCTTATGAACCGGACCTTGTCCCTGCCGTCCCCCGACGAAAGCGACATAACGACCGGAGACTGGACAGGTCGGAACACCGCGAGAAGCATCGCCAGGAGTGCGAGCACGTCCAGTTCGTCCAACGAGTCGTTGGCCGCCGTTGCGACCGTGAACCAAAATTCTTTCGCTGTCAATGAAGAGAGGTAATCCTTATTGATTATTATGTAGTATAGTATAAAACAAAGTCGCTTTCCACTCTCTGTCTCTATGTATGCTTAGATCTTTAAAACTACGCAACGGATTTTGTTGTGGTTTTTTTTAATCGATAGAGTGATTCGAGAGGAATGTTTATACGTATAACAACATCCATTAATTAGTAGAGAAATATTATTATTTTTGAGGTTTCTAATGTGATGTCGTAAATAATTACATTTTTTTGCGGCTATACTATAAACGTTAATGAATTAAAAATATATATATTTGACTTTAATTTTTTTATATTCATGTATATTCGTTCTGCTAAGGTATTATGATATAGCTATTTGATCGGACAACATTTGTCACAGAAACGAAGAGACTGAAGAGCCTCCTTTTGGAGTGTGGCCGCATCGACTGAGCGCAATGCTAGCTTGCCTCAGTTGTACAATAGGAATTTTTAATATCTCAAGATTTGCCATATTCAGTGTTCATTTTGGAGGTGAGTAAATTAACTGTTGGAGAACTTATCTATTAATCGCTACCTGCCTAAGTCCTATTAAATATGAAGTTTCTACATGTTGTAATAATTGGTGGATCTACCGATTTGTCTCTATACCTTATTCACTTATCTTAGAAATAATTTTCTTATCCAAAATGCTCTGGAAGAGTTCGCGATTAAATTCTTCCAATTTTTTTTTTACTTTCAAAACTTGGTGGTGATTAAATAAATAATAATGGTTATGTTGGCATCATAATTTCTAATGCTTGTCATTTTCTTTTCAGCAAGTTTCATTGTACAGTTTTTTATACTGTCATTTCTAATCGGTATACCGTTGTTTACACTGCATTTGTGTCTGGGCCAAGTACTGGAAGCGGGACCGGTGGATATGTGGAGGATATCACCAATTTTCCAGGGCGTTGGAATCGCTTTGCTCATCATACAAGCCGTTATTGGCATGTATAGTATCATAGGGCTCTCGTGGATATTTGTGTACTTTAGAGACTCCTTTATAAATTCCGATGAGAGATACAAATGGGCGCTGCCACACGAGTTCAGTTTTGAAGGTGAGGTTATTCTAATTTTAAAATTGCTTAAATCAAATTTAAAGGTCCTCAATTGAAATTTTAAAATTATTTATATCGAATATTAAAATTATCTATGTCAAATTTATAATTTCTCAATTCAAATTTTAAAATTACTCAATTCTAATTTTAAAATTGAAATTGGCATAATATACTCTGATTACGATGTATAAAAAAAATATTCTGCATATTCTATTAAAAACTTATACTTTTAAACGCGAAGAAACAGACGTCTCTCGGGTAAATGACATAATACGGGTCGCCGGTAACTTATCTAAAAAGGTGCGACAAAAACAACAGCGGCATTTAGATAAGACAACATTGTTGACTTTGAATAAAAAGCATCCTACGGAAGTTATTGCGAACAGGAAGTACGGATTTCTTAGGTCCTTTATTTAATCAATACAATTACTTATTCAATGTAATGTCTATTGATCAACAATGCTTCGGCCTCTTTGATATTGGTGGAATATGATGCGAGTGTAACACAGGGAATGCTATCCAAGGTCGAATATTCGACTGCCAACAATTTGTTCAATTGATTTTTAAGTGAGTTCTCCGCTGTATACAAATCTCTCAGTCGCTTTTCGATGGCCAGTATCAGGCCGTGATGATATTAGCTGTGACGATTTGCATTCGGTTCGATACTTTCTATTTTTTATAACAGATTTTCTAATCTGTGACTTACGTAATTACGGGACGATCACTTTGTCTTTTAATGTCACAGTTAAAACGATTGTTCTATGTGAATAAAAAAAAAAAATGAAATTATTATTTTTTTTAATTTTAAATTGCTCGTAATGTTAGTAGGTTATTTATGTTGATGGCAGCTTTTCGATTTAATTCACCTTTTCGATATTCCTCATAGGTGCGAGCTTTAGAAACAGCACAGGTAGGATACAGGAGACGATACCGCAGTACTTCCACGGCGAGGTGCTGCAACGCAACCCGGGGTCCAACAGCCACTTCGGGACCATTAAGTTCCAAGTGGCGTTCAATCTGGCTGTCGTGTGGATGATCGTTTTCGTATCGCTCAGTAAAGGTCTCCGGTCGTACGGCAAGGTAAAGTACGAGCATCGCTTCGTGTGACACTAAATTTAAATACTTAAACGTAACATCACGCCTGTAATCCCCTACGGGGTAGGCAGAGGAGTGTAGTACACCCCCACAATTCCCCAGTTACGTTTAAGTCCCACAATGGAATAGGTAGTGAGCCTATTGCCATGCACCGGGCACACATCCAG
>DWDX01002291.1:0-15618 GCA_018245675.1 Agara michaeli
GGGATTTGAACCCAGGACCACCCGATCGGCAGTCGCGCTAGCAACCGCCCGACCAACGAGGCAGTAAAAAAAAAACTATTTTTTTTATATTCCGCTTACTTATAATTCAAGTATAGCTCCTTCGCTGCATGCAGTTCCTTCTCTGGTACTATTGACAGGAGAGGGTTCGATATGAAGGCAAAGTGTCGAAATCTGCCGTAGAAGGTGCTCTGATCCCATAGCGGTTGTGTTATATCTATCCTCTTCTCACTCAGCAGAGCCTGATGATGAGTGAATTAATTAAAACATATCTATTAATTAAAAGAAAATTCCATAATTTAAATAAAAATAATTCATTGACATATCAATTATTTAAAAAAAAAGATACAGACGAATTGAGAACCTCCTCCTTTTTTTGAAGTCTGTTAAAAAGTTTACATAATTCTAAGCTCAATTGCGATTCTGATGCTGACTATAATTTAATAATTAGTACTGGAGCTGTTTATTTAAAATATTCCAACCTTCGTGACTTAGAAGCATAGCACAATGTATGTATAACAACTAAACAGTTTAAGAACAATATTATGCTAATATATGTTTAAAGGGATACATTCGTATAATGGTAAGAAAACAGCACGCTTAATATACTAGAACACATTGCACTTGAAAATACTACTATGCATTGTTTAAAATTTACATGCAATATATACACAGCCAGGGTTTTGTATTAAGTTGAATAGAACAAAAAACTTGGATAGAGTATAACGTCGCTGTAAATCTCTCATTATTAAGAATGGATAGCTCCCCCACAAATCAGGGAACCACAATATTGAGATCTAGATGCAGCATGGTTTAGTGGAGAGTGGTCCATCGGTGAGATGATATGCTTAATATACCCAGATCACAAATTTGTACAAATTTTCCGCCAGTGGTGACCTCAAATGCCAACTGTACCCATCGTTGCTGATCTGTGCTTAGCTTTACAGATGTTTTGCAATATGAAACTCATCCATTGTGTACATAAAGTGAAGTGTTTATTGATTAACATGAAATTATATATTGTTCTCATGTTACATACAAGTATATTGTTGATTGTCATCAATTATTTCTACTCAACATAATGTTACTTGTTGGACACATACTTTTTTGTGTTATTAAAAGTATTAAGGTATATCGGCTGAATAATGTTAGTTGCCCTTGGCAGTCAAGATAGCTTGTTGACATGAAAATTGGCAAATAATCATAGGCAAGGGTAGACTAGTCTCTGACCAACGATTTACTGAGAAGAAGAATCCATTCATAAATTGTGCAATAAGCAGTTTAAACGGTGCAAGGTACTAGTAGCAGTATACTGTTTTATCAGTGTAACTGAAAAATATATTATTAGTAGGTTAAATAAAAAATAAAAATTTATGCATGTAAATTTATTATGAATATTATTATTAAGATAGATTTAAAATTGGAATATTATATACTATGGTTTTTTTTTTCAATTCATTATTTAGTTAAGGCTAGCTTAATTTATTTTACATTTGCAATTGACTCTGTGAAAGTCGCATTTCAATAGCTTAAATATTTTAAATATAAGCAAGTATTTTAATAGACACATAATGGTTTAATCAAATCCCGAAATGAATGTATCAAATATTTTTCTTCTTAAAAAAATACAATATTTTGGTTGCACCAACTCTCTTAATATGAAGACAACTCAAAATTAAGTAAATATCGTATTCCGGCAAATTTAAAATAATACGAAACCATATTTGCTGCGAAATGATATATTTTACACAAAATATTTCGAATTTATTTCCATAAATTTTAAATCATTATCATATATAGGTATAAATATAATTATCATTAGCGTATATAAAAACAATTGCTCATTAACCAGTACCAAAATAAGCAACGGACGAATTATGATACTCCTATTTCTAATGAACATTCTAAAACCTTGAAATTTGTAAAAACATTTTTCTGCTAATGCAAATTTAACCGGATTATATAAGCGTCGCAGAAACCGCTAATACGCTAAAAACTGTATTAAAAACAAGATGAGAACATTTACTTACCATTTTTGTCTTTATCTTGAGGGTATTTTTATATTAAATGTATTTTAATGGTTATTTAGTCTAATAGTGCACCCGACTGTATGACACTCGAGACGAGAGTATTTTAAAATAAATTGAATTGGCAATTCTGACAACTGATAAAGTTGACTCTAATGACAAGTAACGGACAATTAGCTCTCGAGATTAACTGACCTGACTATACAGTCAATGTATTGTTTCTATCAATCTATTTTAGTACTTAAATGCACTGTTTTATTATGAATAGCGGGATAAGCTTAGCTTATATTTTTACTTTCCTAGCTATGCCCGGGATTTCTTATAATTGTATCGCACTGAAAGAAAAAAGTGAATTAGAATATGTACCTTCAGAATAAAAACTAAACAATTGTCATGAATATAAAAATATATTCTACAATATAATAGCTTCATTATATCAGTCCGGAATTGCAAGATACAATATGAATTGAATCTTGGGAATTATTTCAATGCCCATCCCACTGAACAAATAAAAAATCTATGACTCACACAAAAGAATATGGCGGCTGTTGCTGCAACAGCCGATATGACGATTCAAAAGAATTCTCAGATTTTAGTGAACGTGGAAGAAGCGTTAGCTGATTTAATAGTAGTATCATATAGCAGTGAGAATAAAAAGTTCCAAGGAGTACTTTTGGACTCGAACAAAGGGTTGGTATTGGATAATTTCACTGGAAAGGCCTTATCGATTATTCGTTGATTTCCATTTTTTGTACTGGTTTCCTCAATTTTTTACAGTAATTTACCATTTGGAGTGTATAGCCTGCATCCAGCTTTTGCTAAGCAGGGTCCTTCGACCGATAATAAAGATGATAAGCTGCATTCCGTTAGTCAAAGATTTACTTACCAAGAAGCACAATATGCAGATGAAGAAGTACAAAGGTCGAAGAAAACGGGGCCCAAGGGTAAACCACAGCCTCGTCAAAAGATGACGGTGCGACTGCGACCCCGTAAAGTACTGTGTTCAAATTGCCAAGGGATCTGCAATGAAAATAGTGAAAATGTGGACGTGTCAAAAAAACGTAAATTGGATTCGGATGACGACATTCCACAGGACGGCTCCGCGTCGAGGAAATTGGAGAATAAGTTCCTAATGGGTGGAATGCTCATACCCAAACTGTCTAGGCTGCAACCGAACGAAATTACAGACGCCATAAAACCATCAAAAATGTTAAAGGCTAGTGAAAAAAGTAGGTGTGTTAGAAGTGAGAAATCTAGTGACGATAGTGAAGGGCCCACTCCGGAGTTGGCTTTCGTTAGTGTTTCAGATACCGGTGATATTTGCGACACGGAAGACAACAAAGACGATGTATCGTTTAGTAATCTCTTCTCAAGTGCTCGGACGCTCAAAATATGTTTCGGTGCTGGTGAAGGTACTGTAGTGAAGATCCCACCGCTCACGGGCGATTACAACGAAGACTCTGGAGTGTCTTGCGATATGGCCAAGCCTGATTCGAAAGCGGTAAAGAAAGCCCTGAAGAAAGCAAAAAAACAGGCGAAGAAAAACAGTAACACGGAGAAGTCTACAGAATCATGTATTGATAGTTCTCCAAAACACATTGGTGCGTTATCACCTCGTAACAATGTGGACAATAGCACTGCAGTGGATGCATTAGAAAAAAAACATAAACACAAAGTGAAACATAAAAAAAAGCATAAGATGCTGAAAAAACAAGATGAAAACACGAGTAAAGACAGCGAATCTATAGACTATTTCAGTAACATAAAGGGTCAGTGTCTGAAGCAAAAACTTTCAATCAGCCTACGTAGATTGAGCAGCAACTCGTACGAGAAACGTGGTGATGATGTGGAAGGTAGCGATGAATGGGAAAGCGAAACGGTACCTGACTTCCCCGCCAATAGTACGGAAGGTGTTGGGGGGCAATTGCTAAGAGTGTCTCCTGGAGATATTGTTTGGGGGAAAGTTGTGGGCTTTCCGTGGTGGCCGGGCCGAGTCCTCAGTGTGACACCGTCATCGAAAGCTCATGTTGCATGGTATGCATCTACAACATCATCGCTCATGCCCTGCGATAGCCTGAGCCCTTTCTTAGAGGATTATAAGGTGAGTTGGTTTTCATATGTCAATACTGGCAAATCAGCAGTCAGAAATCACTAGCAGCCACTAGCCACCACCGTTCAAAATGTGTGACTTGCCCCTAATATAGGAAGGTGTTAATAAGACATTGGTTGGTTGGTCACAATTTCTTTACCCAGTATCGCAGTTTTTATTCATTGCTTATCTTAGTTTTACCATGACTTTTAAATTTAACTGATGATGAGATGAGCATGAGCATTTATAGGTACTAAAAGATCGCCAGAGACAGGTTGCACTCTTCGATCTTGCCGATCATATGAATAAAACTGCTACTTCTCTCTATCGTAGCTGTAAAACCCAATAAGAACCGATGGCCCTTTAGAAACAAACTTGACTGGCATGTCAATCTTAACATATTTGTTGCAGATTCGTTTCAATAAAAAGAAAAGAGGTGCGTACAAAGAGGCTGTGAAACTAGCGACAATCGAAGCGAAAAGTCTGGAATCTCACGAGGATCCATTGGCGAGTCCCACCCACGCCAGTCTAACCACCATGTCGCCGCACCCCATCGATGTGTTCTCCTAAATGTGATGTAAGAAATTCTGCCGAATTTAAACAATTTGATGTGATATCTCAATTAATTATTTGCACAAACTCATTGACCATTAGCTATAAGGTTTAAGTTGGTTAAGGTTACATTTGCTTTTAGTGTATGGTTAAAAAATCCCTTGTAAAATAGAAAAAAAATCCGTATAAATCGTATTTTGAGTTCGATTGGGGCTTGCAATACCGTACCATATGATGTATCGCCATTTCTTAGTTCATTTATGATATAAATGTTTTGGAACCTTATGGTAAATTAAGGTCCCAGCGAAAAACTAAGAATGCATAATACGCAAGTTTGGTGATAAAGCTTTAATTATCCGTTTGATATATTGGCCGCAAGCCTAACATGTTTGGGTTGAAATCTGACGCGTCTTGTAGAGAAGATTCTGGTAAAACTGCTTTAATGGCCTTTTAGTTTTTGTAAGTTGTAGGCTGCTTTTACCGGGGTTGCTACATGCTGGAACTCAATGTTTTCATTGATATTGTACGGTCTCTTGTCATCCTTACAGTGTTGCAAGCACACTTGGAACATGTTATCTTTTACTTTATACTTTATTAGACTGAGCCAGCATCAGTGGTTTCCCGACATCATGCAAATGAGTGCATCTTGTTGAAATTTTAAAATACTTGTGTATGTATCATTGAATATGAAATTTTCGTAATTCTGATATTGCAAACCCTGAAATTAATCTGTTACCGAACATTTTTGAAAATTTTCATCTATATACACAATAATATGTCTATGCTATTCAGTGTACATTGTATAATACATTAAACTAATCTAGTTAGCATACTGTTATAATCCTGAGCATCTGTTCCGAATACAAAAAAATGTAGTATCATTGTATAGTTGAAGTTTATATAATTTAAAATAATTATAGACAAACAAATTGCTATTGTACTCAGGTTTTTAATGGACATAAGTAAATACTCAGATGTAAAATTAAAAAATCTTGAACATACATTTTATTAACACACCGACTGATATTTTTAATCTAATGCATACATTTATAATACTTTAAACAAATAATTTATTGAATAATACAAGAGTCGAGTAGTTTGGAAAAGAAAAACTGCATATGGTATATATGTATTAAGGTCTCTGGATTTTTATCTACTATCTATTTTCTTAGAAACTTGAGTCAAATGCTATAACTTAGATATTAATATAAATTATACAGATTTTTTTTATAATGGCAACATTCTAGTACATACATAGAGTATTTTTTACTTGTAAATAGATGTTGCATGTGGTTAAATATGTGCTATCGGTTTTACGAAAAGCATCAATTATCTAAAGCATTAAGGGTCATATTTATTGTTGTTAGAATTCTTATTAAATTATCAAAGTAACTGCAAACCACAATATGTATTTCAGATTACACTACTACTATATGCCAGTTATAAAAAATATTAACAATCTTTAATGTATCGCTAAACATTCTTGAACCTAGCGTATCTGTTTATCATAAGGATCTCTCAAAATGCCAAAAAACGGTATTCTCACTTACTCACATTTCATTATATCATTGTGATATGGGTACATAACATGTTTAGATTAGACCACCGGAAAGAAACTAAAAATAGTCCTCGGCATTTTACTGGTATTAAAAAACAGCCAGGTCTTATAAGATTCCAAACATTACGTATAAGTTAATGCACTCGAATGATCAAGTGCTTATAGCATTATTTCTATTTACAAAGTCGCTGAATAGAAATCAAAGGGAACTCATGTGTAAATAACAGGTTTGATGTAAGTTTGTGTATGAGTTTAAATAATATTGCAACTTAACATTCTTATGTAATGTATGTAAAGATGGCATATTTTAAGGAAAAATTTCAGGACTATTTGGGGCCACATGTCAATAATATTTTCCTTTTGGTTTAATCTAAAACACTAAATATGTGATTAAATTTGACACTTAACAAAATTATATTTTATGGGTAAATATTATAAAAAATGTGCAATCGTTGCATTGTCTGATCTTTATATATTACTGTTTACATAGAATTTACTGCACATGATTTTATTATGTTTATTTTTTTATTATTTTTAGGTTACAGTTGCCTTATTACTTACTGTGTTATGGCCATTCCTCTAGGACTAAATTGAACCAGCTCTTGGTTTTGAATATGATTTATGTGTAAAGACTGTCGAGGTGATTATGTTTGCTATTTGATAACATACGGTTGCCCTGTAATGTATATTTAACTGTCTGTTTATCATGTGTAAAAATCATTAGATAAATATTATTTATTGCTGATATTTATCACATTGATGTGCTTAATTAGAGTCGTTGGATACTTTAAATATAGCCAATAGTATGTGTTTCTACATTTAAGCATAATTGTGATAGGTTACCACACTATTCAAGACATCACTGTTGCTTAGGTAGGGATAGATTTAGTGTTACCACATATTAAAAAAAAATCAGTTTCTTTTAGGTAGGCCTGAATGTTCTGCTTTTTGTTACTTTCCAATGGATGTCTCATTATATTCTTACAAATATAAGTATATTTTTGATTGTCTATCGTAAAATACAGCATTTGCATTCTATTTAAGTAAACAAATGGCACGTTGTGTATATTTTTTTATTATTAAATTCAAAACCAGGAGTGTTGCCAATTTAAAGTTTTGTTATTTAATTTGTAAGTGTACAGATATTATAGACAAGAATATTCTATGAACATTTATTTGGCATTGTTTAGAAACAGACCTCTTAAATCAATAAACCGATAATGTATGATACACTTACTTTGGTTTACAAATTTATTATCTTGCACTCTCGTTTTTTATGGTAAAAATTATGACAATAAACGGATTGTACAATAGATGTTAAATAAACCTAGTCTGTGTATAAATGAATTTACTGGCTCTACCTTTATCGTGTTCGCTATATGGAAATGTTATTTAAAAAATATGCGTATTTTTTTTTTGTCCACGGTACAGTGTACATTATTGCCGAAAATAGTGACGAAAATGCTGTCGCAAATGCTATCATCCGTTTACAGCATGATGTTTAGCGTTTGCCATTTTCATCACACTGCTTTTGGTCGGGTTTTTATTTAGACCGCCAAGAGATAAATTGCAAAAATATTTTACCTAATAACTTCTTTTTATGGAACTCAAGGCAATTGAATAAAAAATTGAGGTTGTCTCTCAAAAGTTTCGAGTCTAGGACGATCTGTGACCAGTGACCACTGTTCACATGACTGACCAATTAGATTGCTGTAGTTTTTTTTTTTTTAATTTCGTAGGCATATTTACAGACGTGACAAAATAAAAAAAGTTTTTCAACAGCAACGAAATTTAGCCAAAGATATTTCTGATCTTTGTCATCATAAAATGTTGTATATTATTCAAACATTACTTACATAATATTATGTACATTGTATGAAGGCTAGCCTGATGAGTTTTGTATTATATTATAGATTCTAACTACAGGAATTGTAATAAAAAACAAATAGATAAGGTACGGAAATTGTTGGTACTTTTTTTTCGATTACCTCTGTGTTCTTGAACTACTTGTGTTCCAGCAATACTAAATTGTATGATTTAAAGTCATTTCCAAACCACCCAATCATTTGCGAAAGGTCATTAAACGATATGTGAAAAAGATACTATGTAAAAAACATACAATTACGTTCCTTTATCGTCTTTTTCGCTTCAGCTAACTTCTCTATTACTGAGCAAAGGCCTTCCTTCGAATCCGTTTTACTGTATTTATTTTCTTTTATACCTAGGAACAGTGAGTAACTGCATCGTACTTATTTAACTGGCAGAAATAGATTAGATTGACAGGCCTGTGGCACAGTGGTTAGCGGCTCTTTTTGTCCAGCTGGGAGCTGTGGGTTCGATGCGGAACCGGGAATAATGTTTCACCGTCAATTTGTTAAAATAGGTTCAGTTGCTTCAAAGATTAAACTGGACCAACACAGACACAAAAAACTCGTGTTAAAATTGCGTACATAACGAGAAAGCATAAAGCCTCTATGAAAAAATTATTTAAAAAAATGGAACAAGAAGGTAATTAAGTTTTTGAATTCTAGTTTGACTATATGGTAACTTAACACGCAAAAAATAATGAACCGATTACTGATTTTGTAATAAGCATAGCTGTAGTCCACCACGTTGACCAAGCGGAGTTTGGCAGACTTCACATACCTCAGGGGATATATATGGATATGGAGAACTCCAAGGTTTACAGGTTTGCTACAGATGGTTTTTTTTCACATTTATGGCTATTGATATTTAATTTAGATAAAACATATTTTATTACATTAATACTTTTAACAATAATAGAGCTCAATTTTACTCTATGGTCGTGCTGCTAAAGTTACTTCAAACAAGTTCAAAATGAGTTTTTATCTGTGCTGTCAATGAAAGTCAAACGATTGTTTTCTGTTTCAAATTTAGAATAGTAGAATTTTGTCTTAACAATTTTATTTATTGTTTACAATGAGGCGAACGTACAAATCTAAAAAAGAAACCGGCGGTGGGGTCGACCACCGAGATATGGTGCTTTCGGTGGATACCAAGACTTCTGCGTTTGATGCCTTTTATATACAGAATATCAAGCAAGTCAAACGAGAGTTGTCGTGTGTTAGTTCTTCGAATCCTTACACGGCTGCTTCTAATAAAGTGCGTAAAAGAAAATACGTTAAGAGAATCAAAGATCCCGAAGTGATACGCGAGTCTTTATCAGAGTCAGCGTATCTAACTCCCGACAAGTCGATCCATGTAAACAAGGCACCTGACCCGTTCGACCAACTTTTGAATTCGTCTGCAACTGCTGGGTCGTTTAACTTAGTACGACGTCAGAAGTGAGTGCAAATTGATTAAATAAAAAAGCTTCCCCTAAGAACGTCACAAAATGTTTACATCCAATTAAAATTATGTTTATACACCCATTATTTTTTTATTAAATGTGCATGGAAACGTAATTTTAATGCTCTACCTTTGTTTTGTTCTACGCTTTCCCCATTAGAAACCTGGGGTGTTGGTGTAATTATTATACTAAATATATTTTTTATAGATATAGGGTGTAACAGGAGCACTAATATTAAAATTAAATTTGTCAGGACCGTTATTGAAAAGGAAAATAAATGTCTTTAGCGCTGTTTTTGATATATCATATTTTAATTTAAATCCATCTAATACAATTGCAGCACTGGAAGAACTTATTGCAGGAAGAAATTAACAAAAATAAAAAAAATCAATTGTTCCAGCAGTGAAGGTACATAATGTTTTCCTACTTTTGTAAAGCTGGCAACTGTAGATACATTTTAGGATAAATTAATTAATCATAGTGCAAATCATTACAGATTCTGATAAAGAAAATACAGCAAGTGATGAAAGTGATCTGTCCCAAAATACATCAAACATAAAAGTGCATAAGTTAGTGATAGAAAAAGAAAAAGTATCTAGTCCCATATGTCTTGATGAGTCTATTTGTAAATTGGTTACTAATTTACCCAAATTGAATAAATCGAATGCAGCGTATAGAAGGGAATCCGTCGATGGAACCAGTAGATTTACCAACATTCAGTTGAATGCCAGTCGTTCACCTTTGCTTCAGAAATCACCAGAATGTAGTACACCGTTTTTTGAAAAATACAGGAGCAAATCAATCTACTTATTTTCGCCTATTCAAAGAAATCTAAGGAATGATTCTGAAAGTTTGACTGAAATTGATGAAATCAAAAGAAACGCCAGTACCGTTGGCATGGAAGATGTTGTATTACAAGAATCTGATAGTAGTGTTACAAATAGAAGAACAAGTTCAGAATCAGTGTATATGAAAGAAATAAAATGTAGTGCAGATGATCAACCACAAGACGATAGAAAATCTGACTGTTTCCAAATATCTTTGCAAAATGAACAAGAAATAAATAATTTTTCAGTAGAGTTAACAGAACTGGAGCCTTTCCTAGGTTTTTCTGCCAATAGCTCTACTGAAAATCCTGTAACTAATTTTGTAACTCTTGACCATTATAGGGAAATTTTAGCTAAAAACAATACAGATGATGAATTTACTGACAATTTATCAGAACAACTAAACTCGCAAGGAAAGTTAACAAGAGGAAGTGAAGAACCGAGCCCTGTTACTAGAATACATTCAAATAATAACTCGTTGGTATACCAAGACAAAAGTGATAGTATGTCAGATATTTCTGAAGATATGGAAAACGAATCACTATATGATACGTGTGACAGTGATATTTTAGACCAAAGTTCTTTAAGCGCGGTCAAACACGAGGCTATTGTGGTGGTTGAGAGAATGCATGACTCAGTATTTCAGAAATACTTTGAGGCAATGCCTGATTACTCTCTTAATAGAGAGCATATAAATAGTTTGAATGGCACAGATGATACGTGGAGTATTGTTTATGAAAATGATAATGAAGATATCAAAGGGATCGATCAAAATGGCGATGTCTCCACTGGTTTTTCAAATAACAGCCTGTACAATGAGACTGATAATTTAGATAATGAAACTTTAGACAAGTATTACGTTACAGCCCATTTGTCGCTGGCTGACAATGAAAGCTCTTCTTCGGGTGACATTCCTGAAGATGAAAAATATGGCAGTTTTGTAACGACGAGAAGAAAGAATTATCTTCAACTTTATTTAGATAATTCAAACTGTAGTACTAGTAGCGCTACACTTGATAAGACTGTCCTTAGTAATAATAAGTCTACATTAGAAAATGTTTACAGCATAGAAAATGATATCATAGCTAATAATTCTTTCGACAGTGATTTAAATAGTGATATTAATGAAACAGAAGAAGCAATTGGCTCAAATATTCATTTGAAATGCAATGATTATGATCACGAACAAAACATGGAGTCAGTAGATGTAAACTTTAATGATGAGATGGTAAATATTAATGTAAGAAGTCAAAACTTTACAAGAGGAAGCAAATTTGAGGCGAATTATAGTGTTATTTCTGATGGCGTTTGTAATACTTCTCATAGTGATAATAGTGAGACGTTAGACACATCTGATGCTCTAGATAATGATACGCTAGTTTACGATTGTGAAGAGAGTATTTTGAAAGTAGATAGTAATGTAGATCACGATAAGACAGAGGAAACAAATTTTAATGATATGCAATTATTCACTAATGTTCCTACATTTACGACACCTACAGAGAAGGTGCAATTAAATTATGATGAATCCATAGCAAACATTAACACAAGCAGTTACAGGCCATCGCAATCACCTCCAGAAAATGTCAGTTTGAATCAAGGCATAGTGTTAAAGCCAGGCAAGAAGTGGCAAAGGTCGCTGAGCATATACAGGCGGATGACAACTATGGGAGATACTTTTGACCAATCAATTTTAGATGATGAATCCATGAAAACTAAAGGAAGAAAATACAGACAAAGTGTAATTAGTACTATGGAAATGCAAGAATATCAGGGTAATTCCGTGTGTTATGTATGTAATTATTTTTAGGAACAAAAAATTTAGATTTTATTGCAAACTTTTTCAATTATTTTCTGCTAATTTCAATGACATAAAAAAACTTCAAATATGTCACAATCAACCAAAGTTTCAGTGTAATGTCAGGTGTATATCTTAAATTTCCGTTTCAAATATTATTCAAAGACTCGAAAAATTTGCATGGATTTGTAATATTTCGTGGAATTTTAAAATCAAAAAATTTCTTTCAGGTTCACTACACAATGAATCACTTTTTAGTCGCAGAAGTACATTTGTCTCCAAACCCAGTAGGCCCACAATTAAAATAGTTAATGTGCGTAATTTTTTCCTCAATATCAAATTTTTTACATCTTTCCAAAATCAAAGAATTTAAAAATTAATCATATTTCTAGGACCCCAATGCATCCAGTTTCAGCAACTGCTCATCGGCTCTATTCGATGATTTACAAGGTAAAATAATATTACACGCTAATTGAGAAGATTGAATTATATATATTATTTAATTCAGTAATATACGTTAAATGTTTGTCTATATACCAGATCTTAAAATATTGTTAATGCCAAGTAAAAATAGAATGTTAGTAATTTAGAATATTGTACTAGCAACCCCACCGTATCCCCACCACTAACGTATACGTTAAAAAGTATAATCTGTGAATGAATGACATTCTTCATTCGCGGAAGAAGACGCTGTTGGCCATAGCCCATAATTTTTATTTTTTTGTTATTATAAACTTATTGTGTGCTTTAAGTTTTTTAGTGTAAAGCAAGTGCTACTATTGCGTTCAATAGTAGTCACGCTATAAGAACTGTGTGAAACTTGTGTTCTATTGGGACAATTTTGACTGCCATTTATTATCCTTAACGGGATAATAGCTTGGTTCTGCGTCTTTGTTTCGACAAAAAGTGTCTAAAGCCAAGTGCATGCATCTTTCTCTGCAATACACAGGTCAGTTTGGACGTTCGAATTGCGGTTAAAGTGTTAATATTATTATTATTATTATTATCGCTATTTGATGTCGTGGTCTCGCATACGTAACATCGCTTACTCATGCAAGGCGAAAGTTCGCCCGTCCGCTCTCGTCATTGCCTCGCCGACGTTCGTTCGTGACGACTTCCTCGTGCGCGTCGCGCACTGTCTGACGTGCTGGCGGCTTGTGTTGCAGGATTTTTGAACGGGGACTGTGATGATACTGTTGTCGATCTATCAAAATTGTCGATCGGCGATACCGAGGTCACTGTCCTAGACGAGTTCCATGAAACGCCGAGCCGTGTAGACACAGCGCGGAGCTACGTACTGCGACGCTGCAATCAGACGGAACTCGTGCTGTTCGATGAATGCTATCCAGATCCGTGAGTGCATTACATTGTTAATACTGACACTATGTCTACACACAACGCACCAGTGTTCTTATTACGAAAGTCGCTGTGGTACCGTTCGAACAGGGTCATGTTTGAACAACACAAAACACCCGTGTTTGTTTGATCGCCGCAAATAAAACGAAGGCACCAATATGCGTATGTCGTTTTTAGGTTAGGCATTGTGTTGATACATGTTTGTAGTGTTATTGACCTTGTTTATATCCTTCTGACCTACATGTGAAAAAAATACCGCATGCACGAAATTAATGTTTATTTATGTTTTGTATAAGAAAAGTTATAATTGAAAAGGTGACCCGCCTTTCAGTGTATAATTGTTATTAAGTGAATTATTTAATGTTTTATGTATGTTAATGATAGATACGATAATAATTAAAGCATTACAAGCGTTAGAAATCATTGCAATGATTGTATTTAATTACTGTCCGTTTGTTAATGGTAAAAAACAATGTTTTGTTGTTATGATAAAAATTGGTATTCTTTACATAGATATATATATTCGAACAGCTATTCTATATAGATGGAGTAAAGTATTGCATAGTAAAGGCTTTTTACCAGCCGCAGTCATTGCCAAATTCAAAGACAAAGACAAAGATGTTTATTTGCACACATATGGGTACCTACATGGATGTGTGCCCGGTGCATGGCAATTGGCTCACCACCTATTCCATTGTGGGACTTAAACGTAACTGGTGAAATGTGTGGGTGTACTACACTACTCTGCCTACCCCTTAGGGGATTACAGGCGTGATGTTACGTTTACGTTACGTATGGGTACATACATATAAAGATGTTACAAGATTATTAGTCCAAGCCATATTTTGCCTTTTACGGAGTACAAGTTCAGGAAATGAGAGTAAAACTACAATAAATATTGTTGCTAAATTGTTACATATAAAAATTGACACACGTGGAAGATTCAAAACAAATAAAACTGTGACTCTAGTACCCAGCATTGCACATACATCAAGTCATTAATATATCCGAGGTTTACATCGGCTTTGGTGCAATGTAGACCAAGAAGAAAAAAACCTCTGGGCACTCTTTTGGACAATTTTTTTAATATAAAAGATTGAAGTCTAAAGATCAAATTTCAACAATATCACAAGGCTTTGTATTAATCTTATGAAACCCCCGAGGGCCTGCATTTTTAGGTTATCAGACATATAGATTAAAAAAAAAAACTAAAACTATTCTGTTACCATGAAGAAATATGATCATCAAACAACTCCATGATTCAAATAAACTTTAAATAAGTCTAGACTGTACATAACAGACAAACACAAGACAGATAAAAGATAAAATTGTAACGTTATGTGATATTATGTGATAATTGCCAAAAAAGTACACATATCACGATAAAGATAATGACATCGTAATACTAGAGAGGATCGTTTACAAATGTCTGTGTTTGTTTACGTGAGGCCATATTTATTATTATTGGTACTGTTGATAGCTACAGTTGACATCATAGGTTCTCAAACTTATTTCGTCCGAGGTCCACTAGGTCCACTTTGACAGTGAAATACTACATACCGCCCCGCTCTAAATTAACTTATTAGATTATGCTTCACCAAATAATTTGTATGTCACCATTGTATCTCTTATATAAAATGTTTTAATCTGCCTATAATGTACATACCATGTCTCTTAGACAATACCCAATTAAAAGTCACTCATAAGAACGCTAAATAGTTTTTTCGAAAATCCATTGTAAGATTTCTAGTTAAGCATTGAGACATGCAGACGAACAACTTTATTTTATTTATATAGATAAATATATGTTTATTGATATTGTCTTTAGTGTTTTTGGATTCTATATATCATATCTATTTATAGCATTGCAATAAATATTCAAACTGCTTTTTAAGCGTCTCGCTTATAAATAATTTCATGAAATACCAATAGTATTCATGACAGTTTGATTAGATATCACTTGATGGAACACGATTCAACAGTGACTCATACAAATTGCCGATGATGAGTCATGGTTGTGAACTTTCTTTGCGACCCGGCCAATCTGCAGCCGACGGTTATGCAATCCTGATTTGACCAATTT
>DWDX01002292.1:0-15611 GCA_018245675.1 Agara michaeli
GACTTAAACGTAATGGTGAATTGTGGGGGTGTACTACACTCCTCTGCCTATCCCTTAGGGGATTACAGGCGTGATGTTACGTTATGTTTGATAATGTACTTGCTTTTAAGGCTACCTATTACAATAGATTACCTATTGCTAACTTCATTATACCTAAATTTAATTATAATTATTCAAGTAACTGATAGAAAACAATCGTATTCCCGCGGTCTCGTTCGTGGTAGCTTTTAATAATAATAATTGACACAATTCCACACACAGCTATCTGATTTCAAATTAAAGTAATCAATACCTGTGTTATGATAACCGGACAGCTGATAAACATACATACTGTATAACACTTATACAGGTACTACACAATGCTTAGTCTCTAGGAGGTCAAGCTTGTGACTATTGTTGCTCTTTTGCTACTCTCTTCGTATAACGCATACACGTCTATATAGGACGTGAATTACAATCACGTCACACACATTGCGACACACTAATCCTAAATTTAAAACCAAGGCACGCTTGCGCGATTCAATTAATGCACCTCTAATTCCCCTTTCGAAGTGATCGCAAAAAATAACAGTTTTTAATCTTCAAAATGGCGAATGGCGAATTAAGTCTGACCGTGTCCCCCGTCAGTCGGCAACAATGCATTAGCTAATGCCCCTCGCAGTAGTATGCGGCGCGGGTTCACACGCACGAACAACCATGTAACCCCTGCTTTACAATCGACCTACACCCGAGCTCCGCGATTGTTCTAAAACTAGACCCCAGTGTTTTGATTGTGTTACTTTTTGAACATAATATTTTGTTTTATTTTTGTTACTTAATTGCACAGATTCCTAGTTTGATAATCAACCAATTAGGAAAAGTCTGTTAAAAAAAGAGAATTCTTAAAAGTAATTTTTATAACTTTTTAATTGTAGATGGTAATATTTTTATTCTAGATGGTATCTAGTTAACGTAATCTATGATTAAAATTCTACCTCATTGAGCTGGTAATTACAGTGACTAAATAAATTGAATAATACCTAATGAATAGTTTGGGTCAAAACATCCACGGTCTACTTCTTCATTGCCGTGCCATTGCCATTACACAGATATGTAATGTCTAATTTGGAATCAGACAGCCATATGTGGAATTGTTTCAATTATTATTATATAATTGTTAATCATCATTACGTATCGGCCGTAACTCGAAATCAAGAGCCGAACGTTACATTTACTACAGATACTTTATTTACGTCCACTGTGATATAGCTGCCATTCTGCGTAGCCCTTCGCAATATCGGACAATATCGGCGCGGTCCACGTGTCTCCGCGATGCAGGAGCGGATAGCCTTAATGAAAAGATCCCGCTCCGAGATACCACGTCAATCGTACTGCGGCTCTTTGATACTGACGTGCCGACGTTGTGTGTAACAGATGTGCTCGATTGAGCTGTAATTTCAACAAAATGAGTTTCAAAAAGCTTCGCAGTGCTACTATTTCGGACTGTTTGAAATCACAAATCTCTTAGAAAATAGAAAAGTCACAATTCCATTATGGCGTTCTGGCCTGCTTATTCTGCATTCATCGCGCTCTTCACACTTGCAAGCCAGATTTGGAGACTCTTGACTCGCCCATCAGCCAGTATCTGACCAATTTGGTCGAGATAAGAACGCCTTAGTCCCTTCGTCACCCGCATCCTTCAACGCACGCAATTTATATTTGTATTGCCGTTATCCTTTCATTCGTTTTTCTTGATATAGATACAAATAATGTTAGTTTAATTTAATTTTAAATGTCAACTGAACGTCCGCGAGACGGTTCGGTGGCCGTGAGAAATCACCGTTCCAAGTATTAATAAAAGCGTGCATAATTCGGCGATTGTGCGCGCATTGGAGGCGATTACGCGCGTGTCCACCCTCCCTTGCAGTGGACCTATTGTCTGCTTCTATCCTTATTCAAATATGAAGCATTCCGTGTAAGGGAGATTTGTATTTACGATGCTGTACTCTCAATACGTCTCAATATGCGAATAAATGACATAAGATTTTATTATGTTTCTTAAAGCATTTGTGTGCAGCAAATGCTAAGAAAGAGACATTGACTATTTTATGATTTTTTACTTAAGCCTTATCCTATTTAATTGTTATTAGAGAAATCAATGCTGTAGTATATTTATTTTAAAAATTTGCTCAAACAGCACGTGTTCCGATGCCTCTATCTTTACATAATCTTGGTTGTTATAAAATATCAAGAATATTTATCAGTATGCATTAATTGTTTTTCTCACGGGGTGCCTGAGGGGTAGCCGCACCGATATCTGACAATTAATAGCGCCGTAGCAGAAAAGGTTTTTAATTTACAACACACGTGCACAACGAATGACGACGCGTGGCCTACGGTTTACCGAGGGATTCGTCGAGTGGTAGAGGAGAGAGGGGGGACTTTGGACGGCGGTGCACAACTGCATGATGCTAGAGTCTATGGCTTTTTAAAGTATATTTAGATAATGAGGTGTAAAATAAATAATCATAACAGGTTACTTTTTTAATCCGTTTTATTATGAAACCGCTATTGTGCCGTGTTAATAATCGGATTGTGAAACTAATTAAATAATATTTAAATTAGATGACGACTTCTGACACTATCATAAAAATACACACTGTAATACTTGGCAGGTACATTTATTAACAGATTGCTGGGACATAAGAAACTTGGTTCATTGGAATTTTAACATTCGTAAAGTGTAGGTACACACATTTGTAGGCATGGAGTATATGATATAAAAATTTGATTTTTAATTTAGGTATATAAAAATATTCCAGCTCACGAAAGCACCCGATGCGTGTATGGATAAAAAAATAATCGATGTAAATAAACCGACAAACCGGCCAGTTGACTCGTAGCTTTTTTACGCCAATAGAGTCGCTTCCGCTGGCCGGATCCAGTCGACGGGCCGGCCCACAACAGGAGCGCTTACCTTAGTTTTTTATTTGTGTCCGCTGATTTATGCTTGTTTTGAATTTGTTCGGACTGTACGCCAAAATGCTTTCGACACTTTCAGGAACTGGCGAGGCTTTTTCTCTGGTGTCCGGGAAATGGGTGGAGTTTGAATATTTCATAGCTGGAACATTCGGGCGAGCTCAGCGATGACGTAGTACTGAGTTCCGTTTTATTGAAAGTAGTTGAATGGTTTTATCCTCAATGTGCGCGCTTGACCACTTTTCTTTTAAACTTTTCTTTATAAATTGTGTTTCGTTTTCTTGCATGTTACTCTTATAGTATCTTTGATAAATCAACAAAATCACTATAATCTATCACATGAGATTCTAAAGGTATTTCTACATATGACTAGTCTAATATTTAATTTAAGTTTTTAGTTAAATAACAGGACTAAATGTTCATAAAATAAGACCCTTATATTAAAACTTAAGAGAAAAAGATACCTTACGAGGCACTGACTACAACATTTTATTTTAAAACATCTTTCAACTAGCGCTAAGAAAGCAATCTCGGGATACAGCGATACAAAGCTGAAAAGAGAAAAAAAATATTCTTTACATTATAAAAACGAACAATGACAATCGGATAGTACCTTCTACGGATTACTACTTCGCTCTCGCCTCGCCTATATCTCGCACTTCGCCTCAAAAGAATAATATGTCTTTATAACGGATCTCGTGGCTTTCCCTGCCTTACTTCTTACACATTTTTCAGTAAAATGCGAAGGATTCTTCAGTTCAAATTGCAAGAGAGCACGAGAATTTGCACTCTATTCCGAACGTATTACGGTCCTGTCTCTAACTGACAGACGCCTAGAGAATAGATTGCATTGTCTTCTCACGTAAATCATCCTGAAATAAGACGGTAAGACACCCGCATTTCATTTTAAACTCTATACAGATATATTACAGTATAGTTTCCTTTATGTGACATCTGTATATAGCACCGTTTTGTTTGCTCTCGGCAGTCCCACGTGGTAAAAGGTCACTTTGCCGTGAAGAACGAATTAAATTTGTAAAATGAAAACTCCAGACACAATGAAGATGCTGCGTTTAAAAACTTACTTGAATGTTATATTTGTATCATTCTGTAAAACAGTTTGCTGATATGTTTCTTATTTTGTATAGGTACATTGGGAAGGTTTTCAATTGTTTATTTAGTGCATTTGAGTAATGATAGCTTAGGAGCTTAGATCTCATCTTACCACTCCGTAGGTCTGGCAATTGGCCTCCGGATAACATTTCAGATAATACTTCTAAATTTTACTTGCTACAGCGATGATGAAATACATCGTAAGGTAACCTAGAGTTCTTTATAATATTCTCTAAGGCTTACAAGTACCTACTATAGCATTAACTCTTCTCATTGTAACAGGAAATCCGTGTCCAACTGTGGAATAGAACGATATTTGCAAAGCGTTTAGTGATTATGGTGCTTGTATACGTATTATGTACGTGTGTGGCCTAGCCAACCCCAAAATAAAACAAATCTCAGAAGCCAAATACACTACTTCATATAGCCCATATCCTACAATCAAAAGTTATCCTCGAGCATAAAGACGAAATTTTATTTGGCCGCAAAAGAACACCTTAATTCGATGAACATAATCTTTCATTTGCCGAATTGTTTACGATCGCCGCTGCGTTCTGTTCCCTATCCCTTTCTTTCGCTAGTGTTTTAATATAATTGTCCTTTTTCAATAAAGGTGCGTCCAGAACGGTCGTTTGGTCCATTTTGATCGCGCTGACCCTCAGTAATGATGATTGGTTCCCGTCAGTAAATTGGAGGTGGCGGCGACATACGAATTCACTTAGCGCCCACTGGATCGTCACTTTTGCTTATGGCTCCTGTACGTGTTGGACATTAATAAAACCGGAACTGTTTTCTCGTTTCACCTCCCGTTATTTTGAATTATTATTGCAGTGGTAAGTACGTAGGTGAATTAATATGTATTTACGGTGGTATTATCAAATACAAGAACCGCTTCAATTTTGTTTTTATTTAATAAACTAATACATTTATCGTTGCGCTATTGTTCCTGTTGCGATCATCTTCTTCTCTCGAACTTCTATGCATTTGATAATGTTTTGGTCGGCTTGCATCTTAGTTTTCAAGGAAATTAAGGAAAACGTCTAATTTAACCTACGTACTTTTGACATAAATTATTCATACTAGAAACAATGCAGGAGTAAAAAGTATAACCGTCTTATACATCAAAACCGGTTACATAATAACATCCCGATTTCAAAGGCATTGGGACAATGATGAATATTTATTGTAGCTCTGTTCACCCTAATAGCGCGCGGAGTAATAACTTACCCACATTTGTATACTACCTCGCATCATTACCTTTCTATAGATCTGTTTGTAACATTTCGCTAATGGCAGACTTTCTAGCTAAGCGGCTTATATACGCGGCCTGCTATTGCGATGTTACTCGTGTAAAAAGAAAGTAGGTATTGCTCTCATTTTTCTGCGATAGGTTTTATTTTCAATTGCCTGGGGTATCATATTATGACTTTATCATCTGAGATTTCATAATTACAGCACCCAAATGCAAAGAAATGTTGTTGCAATAAAAACTAGTAAGCTTTGTAACTATAAGCATGATATCGGTTTCTCGATGTTGTTTCAGGTGTTTATAACACGAATACTTTTGTAATAAATAAGTGCATCTATGATAATTACAGATTAAAGCCGTCTAAGCTGTAATTAAATATTTTCATCCACCTAAAGTATAAGCCGCAGCCGCATGTCGCAAACAGATTGTCCAGGAAAAATAAGGATCTATATCTTCGATATTGTTTAGCTCAATCCGTGAATCGTCCTCGCCATATGCGCCTGCCAATATCTGATAGCGGGTCCCATTATAGTCATTGTAACACTCGGCATAATGGTCAGAATGGTATTCACGGCAATGATCGATGAGGTTGGCGGCCGGCCACTTCAAACGTGTGTTTTGTTAGGTGCGTTGTGATTACGGGTGATGAATGTTTGTCAGAAATATAATACAGGAATAAATCAAACGTGATTGGCGGAATACTCGAATTCAGATTTACATTATCTAAATGTATGTTACAAAAGTTGTTTGTAACGGTTGCCTATTAGCTGACTTTGCAAAATAATTGCTCAGTAGACGAAAAAGATATAATAGAAGAGGAATTATACCTACGTAGTAGGGAGTAAATAAAACTAGTCAGTAAATTATTATTACCCTAATAGCAGTAATGTTAGATTTTTTTCTTTCATGAATTCTTTCAATTATATTGGAAAAATATTCGTACAACGAAACAATGGTGATTGTAACGATTAATCCAGGCAATTCATTTCCATTCGAGCGGCAAGAGCATACGACACGCGCGTCCTTCCGTTCCGAAAGATGAGCGACGAATGAAACTAATTGCGACCATCGCTTGCCACGTGGCGGGGAGCGTGCGATGCGCTTTCTAACGCTAACGACAAAATACGATAAGTTCAATATTCTGCAACAATCATTATGAGATCTAAGTAGAGAATGATATGGTTCATTTTGAAATGCAGTGCTATGTGTGTTACAATATTTTGGAATGGAAATTTTAAGAAAACTGTGACAAATGAACGTGAGTTTGAACTTTGAAGTGCGTTCGAGTGATTTTGAATAGAATAGGTCCGGAACGAGATTAAAACTTGCGATCGAAATGTAGAGCCGATTTATTATTAACGCTGTTGTTTGGGTTGCCGTCGGATGCCGCTGACGTGTATCAGAAAAACTAGTTTACGTAGTGATCAATTTAATTTAATTTTTAACTCAAAATTTAATTTTTAACTAGGTAACAAATTTAATTTAATTTCATTTGGCATAATTTTAATTTTTTAACTTGTGTACATACCTATGTAATTTTTATGCACGATGTAGTTGTCTATATCTGTAAGAGCAGGTAAAATCGCACCAACTATGCGTTTTGTATTTCAATTAAAAATAGATAATTACTAATCACTCTTTTTCTTTGAATATAATAAGATAGTTACTTCATTGCAATAGAAATTTAAAATATGGTACACATTAGACTATTATAACTGAACAAATTTCCTATTTAATTTTCAAATGTAAAATGAAATGTACTATATCAAACTATTTTGGGAGTAGTACCCTTTTTAATAAATCCCCGTAAATGCAACGACGCCAAACATGAAATGAGAAGTAGGCGAGCAATTAATCAACAACAAAAAACGTATTGAGCCTAAATAAGTGTTTCACCAACAAAAAGAAAATAGTACCTGCCCATAAAAACTGAATACGCATGCAAAAGCAATATGCATTCAAAAAAGG
The DNA here is from genome assembly GCA_018245675.1 of Agara michaeli. Lineage (NCBI taxonomy): Eukaryota > Metazoa > Arthropoda > Insecta > Lepidoptera > Hesperiidae > Agara > Agara michaeli. The sequence goes on from DWDX01002292.1 coordinate 7,289, forward strand.
AGCTTGATCATCTACCTAAGAATGATGTATCTTTTCTCGGCATTCTGAATCCAACCTTATTATTGTTATGTTAAAGCTCTTTATAGCAATGGCTAATACAGACATTTTTTAGCTTCGAACTTTGCATCGCAAAAGATACTCTAGTATGAATTTTTAAGGTTGAAAATTGATCGACTTTGATGATATATTAAAAGCACCGGCCAGCAAAATGAACTACAGAAGATGTATGGGCACGAGGATTAAAAATATTTGTACGCGCCATTATACAGGGTGTAATGAAAGCCCTAAGCGCGGCTCTTTATTAACCATACAGGGTGTTCCGTTAATTGAGCCCGAATATTCAATATACCCTTTCAGTGCGTGACGTAGGTCCGACGTGTCTATGATCAAAAGATTTGCCAACACTTTTTGTTTGAGATTATTAAAATAATCTTGCTGACCTACGGCCAGGGTTCTATTTAAAGATATTACGGATAAGCCTTTTGTAGATCTACTATTTACATTTCAAATTTTGCTTAGATGTTATATAACATGAAAAGCTTAAAGTAAATGTTGGCACTATAGTGTATTAATTAGAATTAGTCTATCACACTAAAACTGCTGGTTTGTGGCTTTAAGTTCAATATAAATAATATTAAAAATAATAACAATCAAGAGACTAGTAACGAATGTAATATAAATGTATTGGATTTTGTAATATTTATCTGGTATTAATCTCGCAGTAAATACAACTAATTAGGCGCTCTCTTCAACCTTGAGGCTAGTTGGCGAACATCCGACCGACAAATTAGTAGCGAGTCGACCGCATAAATAATATCACATCTGAAAAACTGAATTTCATTTGTTCCTTTTCGCATCAAAGCGCCGGATACGATAATTTATATATTACGACGCTCGCGATCCGTGTCTTAGAAATAATATGACGGAAACAGCTGATAGTAAATTCGGTTGTTAACCTTGTGACCGAAATGTTTGGTCCGATGGGCTTAATTAGTTATGTCTACGGCGGTCCTCTCTTGACATCCAAACTGTGATATTGCGCGTCCATTCGGTTCGGTATCATTATGAAACGTCCGTCATTCACTTTTAAGGGAATTCTGGCGAACATAAGAACATATTCTTGACATTTTTCAATCGGCACTATCGAGAAAATCTGCTTGATATCATTGCTTATATTAAATTTCGCAACAGGCTTTATAGGTCACTTTACAGATAAATTTATATATTTTATGATAGATGCCCAAAGTGAGATTGTTGTAATTCGTCTAAGCTTATAGACAGGATTATGGGAAACAAACGCACAGACTTCATCGCGATGGATTCCTTCAACAATAGAGCATATGATTATTTAATATGAATAAGGTACATATATTCGTAAAGTCACTGTGAGAGCTCAGTTACAGTTTAAACCTCTCCGCTATTTTCTTGCCACAACACCATCCTATCCTAGTCTTCGATGTAGGAACAGAGATGTTTCTCAGCGATGCCTTACCTTGCGTCTTCCTCCGCGTGCCCGGTTCATTCCGAAGGTAGCCAGTAATGGTCATAAAAAACGTTCACTCGCTATTACCTAGTCTTTATTACATTCCGACCTCTCAATATGTCCGGCCGTTTTTGCGAACGGCCGTAACGCTCGTCCGATCCGCAGCGTAATAACTTTTTTGCGGCACGAGAACTGCTCGTTTGCACTCGAGCCACTATTATGGTTCTGTTTTATGGCGAGGTGACGTGCAGGTTTGCCGACGACGCTCCCTTGAGCTTGGAATATTATGGAATATCATTCAATTTTCATCTGAATCGCAGGCAATCTAAGAACCGAGTCAAGATTGAATAAGCTCAATCGTGCTACATCCCAGTCGCCTCACTTACGATCGTTTGACAAATACCAAATGCATTTCAAAATGAAAAAAGTTTTATTTTGATAATCAAAGAGCACGTTCTTTGAATTACGAGTACCTACGATGCTTATGGCGTGAAGCCACTCGCAGCTAATTCCGCTACTGTCAGCGGCAAGCGAGTGGTCCGCAATTATCGTTGATTGCGGTATAATAAAGCTATGATCGCACTATTTTTCCAAGCCAAGTGCCAGCTAATGTGTCTGGCATTAACATTATCGTAGATTTCTAGTGAGAGCGGGTATATAATGAGGCGTATAAGAACTGGACACGAATTAGTTAGAGCTCAAAGCCTTTAATCCCGCTAAATTGTATGTAATAATTTGTTTCCTAGCATATAAATTCAATGTAAAGTTTTTGATTAGCCTCTACATGCTACATCTAGTCCTAGTTCGAAAAACAATAAGTATAACATACACGTTTTGTTACTTTAGTAGGTATCTAATAATAATATTATTAGTAAGTATTAGTAAGAATAATACATATTAGTGATATCATATTGACATATTGATATTTATTAGGTTTGGTTTTGCCAATCATGTATAAAGTTAAATACTCATACCGGTACTTAATATAATTATTTTAATTAGCGATAGTTTACCCGCTCGCAGTGTGAGCATACTTCATAGTCAATTTTACCACTTTTACTTGTGTCCTAACGAGCGAACAGATCTTGTAGTTTTCTCACATTTGTTGATGATTACGATCCGGTGTTCGCACAGAACCTACGTAATTAGGCTGCGTTATTTGCATATAATTTAACGAAAGTAAATTAAAAAAGAAAATGCAAATTAATTTTCAATATCCAATCATAATATCTGCATGTACCTAATATCATGCTACAATAACGTGAATCGTAATTATAGTCTTCACGAGTACCTACCTACGCAATATACTCGTGTGACCGCCCTCGGGACCTGACTAACAAGCGAGCATTACCAAACCTTTGCATCATTCGAATGACGCTATTTAGTTCCTTAGTTACATGACACAAATCGCTTAGCCTGGCCTCTTCGAGTGTCGAGGTGATCGTCAAATAATGTCGAAGTCGGCTGGCCGTCGATCGATACTTTAAACTCGCAGTTTTATGGGTCAGCGCGAGTGGCGCTCAGTGCAAACATTTTAACTGAGCAAACACGGGCTGACCGCTCACGGGAGGGCTTCGTGTGCAACGTACGTCGCCTAACTAGATTCGCGATGTAGGTATTCTTACGTCATTCTATAACGTTTTCATTTATGTTGTCATAAAAATATAACTGGAGACAATTCCAAACACGGCTTTCACGATTTCAAATTAGGCAATTGAATGGCTGTGTTACGGTACCCGGTCAGCTGCAGAACATACATTTATACCCGTACATACGATATATTAGTTACTTATATACACCCAGACACAACAAACAAATGTGCTCATCACACTGATGTTTGTCCCGGGTGGGAATCGAACCCATGACCTTCAATTTTGTGATTTTGCAGTCAGGGTCTCTAACCTCTCGACCGTGATGTTCTTTCAATGCTAATTGATCACTGCAGCCTTGTTCTTTAATCCTGTAATTCGAGTTCTATCCAATACTGATGCAGATACCTAACCGCTTATTGCGCGAGCACCATATAGCAATGAGACACTTTGAAATTCTCTGCGGTTACTGGGTATGTAATAGTGCAACTGAACGCAATTGAAAAACCAATGGCATTTGAGTGGAGATGGGATCAATTGTAATGCTTTTTGAGTATGTTTTACGTGTCAATTATCACCTACAATTTAAAAAAAATTGCAATATTAACTTCATCATCATTATTTTCGGTCTCCTCTAATATGATAAGTTTTATTAAGGCCACGCGTACCAAGTGCGGCCTGCGAAACTACATAGGCCTTAGAAGGCATAGGTAGGTATTGTCTCCCAGAATGTAAACCCTGGATTCCATGTATGAAGTACTGTTATCTAAACCGATAGTCCAACTGCTTTCTGAACCACTACACTATTAATGAACATAAATTTTCCAAATCATATTCCTCCTACTTCCCTAATGTCTGTCAGGTGCGATTGTAACCGGAGAGTCTCCCCGTCATTATGGCGTTGTGTTTGACCACGTTCATAGGTTACGAGTGGGCCAAGTTATGAGCGATGTAACGTTTCCATGGTCTGCACGTGAATAGGAATTCTTCAAGTCAACTTACTTATCTTAGACCGTTAAGTGGCCCAAGAGGCGTCCGAAAAGGGTTTATTGACTGTTATCTCTTAACTATACCTTCGTTATTCTACACCAGAACATCTTAACGGAGGCTTCTGCCCACTATTGGTGTGTTAAAAATCTGTAATTAGTAACAACTCAATAGAAAAACGAAACAAATACAAATTGCATACCACATTATAGCAAAATTGAAATTACATTAAATAAAAAAATGTTGTTATTCTGTACTCTGTGCTATTCTCTTTGCCGCAATAATGTTGCTTTTGTTACTAGGTTCATCATAAACCGTAACCAGTGCGGCGGCTGCCGCGCTGATCTTCAATAAATCCGTTCCGGTGAGGCATAACAGATGTGGAAGCGTTAAAATTCTATTGAAAATTCAGTTTTGGATGCTTCTTCATCACCTGTCACTTGTCCCGCACTATTCCACCATCCGAGGTTCGAGAGGTTTGCCAAACACACCAAACAAACAGGCAAACAGGGGTGGGATAACTCGTTAAACATGCCACGACTAGTTCATAGTTATATTTGTAAGTATTCTTTGGACTTGATATCTAAAACCAATGTAAGGAAAAAAAGGAAATTTTGAAATACATACCAACATTGATATCTATTCATGTACATGCTTTTCCTATGTCCAAGGAAAAGCACGAGAGTTGTCTCTGTTTTGGACAGAATTAGGACATGTACGTACATATATGCATAAATATATCCAAAAATCGAATCTTAAGTTTCTAACATTCAGTTTTCTATATAATCAACTGTTATTGTCAAATGCAGATTGACAGATTTCACACATAAATAATATTATATACATAGATCTCCAACTTGTACAGATTGCCCCACGTTGTAATAGTCCATCGCTGTTAGAGCGAGTGATATAGAATACAATAGAACTACTACTTAAGAAATACCTGAAAACTAAAAATAAGTCTATTGAAATTAACAAAATAGTCCGCCAACTTCGTAATGTTCAATAAGTATGCATAACAACGCAAAAAGGAATAAAAAGCTGCTGAACACAGATACAATTTAAATTAAGACATTCAATTGTAGAAAATTCCACCGCAGTAAGTTAGAATGTGCCTATAAATTATATACTGGAAATTGAATAGTACTTGCAGCTGTAAAACAAGTCGTGGGCTATAAGTGTCAGACACGGTGATAAGCGGAGCGGAAGGTACAAAAACGAATGACTTAAAAATGCAAATATTATATTAATTACTATTGAAAAAAATCTATACCTATAGATCAAAGAGACAGGACAGAAGTTGGTAGTTTAGTCGGATTAGTTTTCTACCAGTTGTTTAGCATTTAACCAACGTAATACTAAGCCCAAATAGTAGGAAGTTTAATAGAAAATAGATTTAAATTGTCTATATATAAGTGCTGGATGAAAATATTATCATTACGTTTTTGTCATTAACCACTTTAACATTTACCTCGAGACACAACATAGAGGCTATTAAGCTATCTGTCACTTGAAGCAGTGATAGCCTAGTGGTTTGAATTCAGCCTCCCACAGCGTGGCAGACTGTGGCCTAAATCCCTCTCACCATGAGAGGAGACCCGATGCAGCAGTGGACCAACAAAAGGGTCGAGAATAAAAATCTGTTACTTCCGGGTTTTTAGTTGTTGTACCAGGTAGCCGTTATTTTAATTCATTTTATTGACGCCTCTCGTATGACAGTGCTCGCACCCCAATCTCGTGGTTTTATGGAGCGCTGACAGTAAATGACGTCGGATGCAAGAAAGAGTTCCGTTACGAGGTGCACTGTTTGTTATTAAGTTGGATGGAAGATGGAGGTTTTACGGCCACTTTGTAGGTACTGGATCTGCAATTTTGTAACAGATTGATTCTGCTCAGATACAATTGTCTAAATACGTTTCCACTGTGCAACTGTATCTGAATCTTTTAAACGTAAAAAGGTCAATGACTTGCCTCTTCTGTTCTAAAAGACATTAAGTGTTTGCTAATAGTAATAACGTTGGTTGTAAAAAGTCATATATTTTAGTAACCGCTGTATAACGAGTTTTAAAAGATAGAATATGTGTAGGAAAGCAAAAAGATGGGACGTTGATTTTGAATACCTACATATATCTACGTAGGGATTTGCGAGCTAATTACAGAAGCACAGAACGTAGCTACTATCTAGCGCCTGGAGCTGCGGTGAAGCTTCAAAGGGTGGGAGGGGGTGTCTAGGATTTCAAACTATACGTAATCATAGCTTCGTATACGAAACTTAGTCCACATTTTTAGTATCGTAAAATATTTATGCCGGTACAAAGTAGGACTATAGAGGTTTCAAAATCTGGAAATATAAATACAGTTGTAAATTTGTAGAACTGCCTTAGAAGAAAATAAACCTTATTAATTTCATTTCGCTTTCCGCACTGGAATAGTGTGGAATACATTACAGGCCTACCGTAGTTGCTGGAGAAATAGTGTCTAAATGGCCACACCCAGAAGTAACAAACAAATGTGTTCATCACAGAAGTGTTTGCTCTGGGTGGAAAGCGAACCTATGACCTCGGGTGTTACTAACGGGGTGTTTAACCACTAGACCAACATGTCAGTCGAATTCATTTATAAGCTCTCGTGTGATAATACAATGTAATTGTTCCCCTGAATTTCTGACAATAACCTACACCTTGCATATTACAGCGATACGGATATAAGAAGATGAATAAGGTCTACATGGAATACTAAAAGCTCTACGTAATAATGCTTCAAGCAGTCACGGGGGTTGGGTGGCGCATAAAAATATCTTTCTTACATAACCGTCAGAGCCTTACTTTAAGAACGAGGTGGGTAGTAGAATTATTTACAAGTAACAACTGCAAAAGTTACATTTACATCTATCGCGCAACTGCAATTTTGTCAACTCACCAATATAGAATGCAGCAAAAGTAATCGATTTTTTGATCTAAATTGATCCAGACAGGAGAATTTGCATATTCTTGTTACAACAAAAGTACGTATTCATTGCTTACCCATTGCCTTGTGTGTTTCGACAACCTTTTATTAACTACCGCTAACTAATACTTCAATAAGTACTAATTATTATATGTGGGAAGAATGCGCGAAGTAAGTTCTATATTTATCAATCCTTTATTGGACAAATTAGCATTCCACCATTTAAAAGAATAAATGTAATTATCTGCCAATATAAAAATGCGTCAATCAAGCTCAAATATGAGTTATTATGTACATTTTAAGGTATCCATCTCACATACTACGCTGTGATATAATATTATTTATTGTAGAACTACCTACATAAAGTTTTGAACGCAGCTTTCATCGTAGTAGCTAATTACAGGAGCACTAAGAGGTACCTAGACTACCTAAAGCGCTAGTAATGAGAGCGCCCGGGGGGCCCCCCACCCCCAGTGGGGGGTGCTCTTGTTACGACGACGTACCTCTACCTATGTAGAGCGCTCTCAAAGGTATAACGTTTTGTGCTGAAATTCAGCGCAGAATATTGCTGTGTATTTTAAGCGAGGCATTGTCTAGATACAAAGCGTACGGAGAAAGTAATTACTTATTGAATAGATGTAATATAGGAAGCTTCGTAAATGATTAGGTGTACCTAAGCTTATTAATATTCCTGTATCAACTTATCTTAGAGTTTTCAAATAATATTTACACAATATCTTTACTTCTATACACCTGGATAGTTATTATATATTTAGGAAATTATTGCTCTATCAGGTTGACGTACTAATGCTTGCAGAATTTTGGATTCAGTCCAATTTAAAAAAAAATACTCATAAAAGTCTTTAAAGTAGCACAAAAATTGTAAATAGAATTCATTATAAGACAGCAACCTTCAAAATGTCAATAAGATATATTAACTGTACTGAACTATTTATATAGAACCTAGTCAACCAGTTTTCGCTACTATTAGGTATTGTTAGATACCTACCTAATTATTATATATTTCATTTTTAATACGGAATTTTAAAAAAAGTTTGGAGTTCTATTATGATATGATAAGTAAACTCTACATACCTATATGAAGTCCAACAGTAAACTGTTAACACTAACGACGTTAGTTAGTACGTACCAATTTCATCCCCGCTGACCTCGACAGGGCGCGGCACCTCAGTCTAAATTTAGCATACCTCAAGAAAACATCAATGGTACCAACACATGCGCACAACACCTTTCACCGCCGCGAACTAATCTACAAGTAGACACGACCGGACACTTAACACACCTGCACGGCAAGCTC
>DWDX01002293.1:0-15602 GCA_018245675.1 Agara michaeli
TACCCAACCCGGGATTTGAACCCAGGACCTCCCGATCGGCAGTCGTGCTAGCAACCGCCCGACCAACGAGGCAGTTAGTTTTAATAATACGTAATATACATTCATAAATACATAAGTACATCTTTGTCTTTGTCTTTGTAAAGTCTATTTCCCATACGTGCAGGCTAAGGATCTCTATCGGCTAAGGTTCAAAAAATCTTTTTAAACTTCTTTTATTTTTATCAAAGTCCTCACATGTTTAAATTGTATAAACTGGCATTCTCGTAAGAAACCTTCGACTAGTTCGAAGTCCATAATCTTGGCTTTTACCAATTCTACCTTTTCCTACTCTACCATTGTTAATCTTTAGTAGAAGTAGCTAATTAAAGTTTACTCAGATTGATCGAGATACGAATCGAAATGTTTAAATCTGAACGCTTCCAAAACGATTGTAACTGAGAAGAAAAAACCTGAACGCAGTTGTGTGGGCCTCCACAACGCGGAAATATACTCGTGCATAATATGAAAATGTATTACAGTAGCAGCGCGCCGCCCGCTATTGCTAATCGGACATATCCTTTCCTCTGTGCCACTTCCTCAGAGATATGAGCGCTCTGTCGATACCTTTTATTGTATAACATTATACTACCTGTTACCCGCGGCTTCGACCGCATCGTCAAAACAATTTATTCGGTTCACTCGTCATTGCGTCCGTAATGCTGTCTTTATCGCTTATTCGATTAGAACTCGTTTTCCCGGCGAAGTGAGATTTTTGCCGCGAAAAAAATTGTTTTATGTCCCTCTCCGGGCCTTCAACTATCACCATAGCAAAAATTATATCGATCATCGTTCCGTGATTCCATTTTGAAAAGTAAGAAAGAAAAACAAACACACTTTTGCACTTACAATGTACTAAATAAGGTATAAGGTACATGTAAAAACAAAAATTGACTTTTTTTTTATGGAAGGCTCATTTATGGCCATAGACTTTGTGGCTGTCAAAGTGCGGGTGGCGGAACACTTCACGTACAAAATCGTTGTTGATCCGCATTGGTCTCTCAATTCGAATTTGCGCTGCCAAGTTATAATGAGACGACACTATGCGAGATAATGCCTAAGGGTACACCTCTCTAAATTCTGATTAGTTTAAAGAAATCAACCCTTTAATTGTCCCAGTATGAGACAAATATAGAATATATTTGTGAACGTTTTACGCCATGGTATACAGCGCGTATCAATTGTATGCTGGCAGACTTTACAAGACTTATTGAAAACTGTGCATCTTCAAACGATTTCCAACCACAGTGTTTTCCTTTATAATGATATTTAATTATTGAAATCGACTTTTCGAAGAGACGTATGCTAGGATTTGATCCGCATCCTCCAGAGGTTAAAATGCAATCCGCTCTACTTACACTACTTAGTATTAACTAGGTTTTGCCCGCGACATCGTCCCGCCCCCGCCTCCGCAATTCCCTTTGGAGGTAGAATTTCGTATAATGTGTGTTTAGTTCACCTCGACGTATCACTACATATGTTATTATACATATAAACCTTCCTCTTGAATCACTCTATTTAAAAAAACCGCATCAAAAACCGTTGCGTAGTTTTAAAGATCTAACCATACATAGGCATAGGGCAGCGGGAAGCGACTTTGTTTTATAACTATGTAGTGATATTGAACGTTGAGTCTTTACAATTAAAAGTCATCACAATGCCCTCTCATATAGAACCAATTTAAAATATGTCCAGTGTGACCTATATTCCCCATTTCCCCCACGTAACCGAAAGCAATCTATCTCGTCGAGTGAATATGTGGACACAACAATCAACGGCGACCCAACTGCTCCAATATCTAAAACAACTTTGTGATTCAGCGCATTTTAGATTCAATTAAATTTCTATTTCGTACGTAACAACACGCCTGTAATCCCCTAACGGGCAGGCAGAGGAGTGTAGCACACGCCCACATTTCACCAGTTATGTTTAAGTCCCACAATGGAATAGGCGGTGAGCCTATTGCCATGCACCAGGCACACGTCCAGACTCGTGAGTCACTGCTAGAAATTCTAAATTAGATTTCGTAAATTTCCAATTAACCAACTCTACATATTCTTCCGATATATAATTTGTTATCTGCGGCTTCGTACGCGGTCCTGTAGAAGAGAAAGAGTGTACCGCCCAAAAAAATACCCAAAATCATAATCCCCGATTATAAGTAACCAATATTAAATGAAAGGGTTGATGATTGATAAATTCTACCCCAAAATGAATCCGACAATTTATAAAGACATTCATCGAAATAATACGATTTTCTGAAAGCAAATAGAACACGAATTGGTAACAAAGTTTGAACTGAAATGAAAATACACATTTGTGTAGCCGAAATGAACTCATTTCCAGCTAGCAAACAAGTTCGTGAATTCGTGTTTCAAAATTTCGTGTAGCTTATCAAGATTCTTTTTAAACAATTTTCATTGGCGAATTTATGTTTTTACACTCTCCTTGTTGTACATTCGCTCAATTCCTAATATTGTTCACAGCTCAAGACTCTCCAGATATATTGAAACTGGTTTTGCTGAAAGGAGATGTCGGCCAGGTGTCTAATATCAGTTGCAGCATATCACCGGCTGAAGTGGAAGTGGAATGGCTATATAATGGACAACCTGTTAAAATTGGCAATCGGTAAGATTGAGAGATGTTAGTTTAAAATATTTAAAAACTGGCTGCGCTCGCGTCATATTATGTAATCCTAAAATAAAAGCAACCTAATTTACTCCTTATTACATCAGCTATCAACCAGTGAAAGTTCTGTCAAAATCGGTACAGCCATTCCAGAGATTAGCCGGAACAAACGGTCAGACGAAAATTGTAAAAAATGTTATTTTGGTATATGTACCGTGTATACATACATATGAATTTATTAAAAAGCGGTTATTATAATATCACAAACAGACACTCCAATTTTATTTATATGCATCTTTCGTTGTAAATACAATGTAATTAACATACTGCATATCTTGTCCATTTTTGACCAACTCTTTACTACTACTACATTACATGAAAAGTTGCTACTATATTTTGCATTTACATTTCAGGATAAAACGAACAGACGAAGAGCGCAACTTGCAGAAGAAGGACTTGGATGGAAATCTTAGGAAGTTCAAAATGAGCAACTTGACCATCACAAATGCAACGTCCGTCGACGACGGAAACTATACCTGTTCATCCAAACTGGGCGATAAGAAGTCCGAGAGGACTGTGGTCCTAGACCTGAGCTTCCCCGGTAAACTGATTGAGAGAACTAATGGACCGATCAAGCAAAATGTCTCGGACCAGGCCAATGTTAGCATGCAGTGTGTTTTTGAAGGTACCATTAAATTTCTCCATTAACAATACAATAGTTTAAGCGTATAAAAGAAACAGAATATAAATCCTAACATATTTCTGAAAGTACATAATATGCATCTGTGTTTTATCAGTTCAATTCCAACTTTATGGGAAGCACTAGTTCGGAAGAATCTTCATCTGTGTTTTCTTCGGTATGTAAATTTTAACGCTATATATATATATAACTTTTGATCTGTTCCAGTGTACAAACCAGAGGATGTCAAATGGTGGAAACGAGGCAAAGATAACGAAATCACCGACTTGGTGAGTAAACCGCCACAAAGGCTCGACTTGAAGCAGATAAAGAGCATCTACGACTTACACATTCACAGTCCCGAAGACAACGGCACATACGTTTGCGAGGTCTGGGACGCGGTCGAGTCCGCAAATATCACCGGCGAGATAGATATAATGGTGTTCGCGCCGCCTCAAGTTGTTATAGATACAGTCATACCGATAAGTGCTTCACAGTTGTTCCTCAATTGGACGGTCCGTTCATACAACTCGCCAATTCGATTCTACAACTTAATGTATCGACGGTTACCGTCGACGGACTTCAGTTTGTACACAAGAGAGAAGATCAGCGTGAAAAACATATCGTTCGTAATGGAGGGGCTGGAGAATTCGACTAGGTATCAATTGAAGCTCGAAGTCACCACGGTGCACGGACAAAGCAAGCCGCACATATACGAGTCAACGGTCAGGACGCTGGATAAGGATCCAGTTTTTGTACCGAACATATCCATTAACGGTTTTTCGGCGACCTCTGTGACGATCGGATGGGCACCGCCCCCTGAAGATATAGCCGAGTTGATACATTATTATCTTCTGGAAGCGAGGAAGATGGACGAGGTCGCGCCTAGGAGGGCTTTTCATGAGAGAGACAACAGAAACCTGCCATATATGTTTGACAATCTCGAGCCACATAGCACTTACGTCTTTAGGGTGAGTACTTTGAATGTTGTGAAAGGTCTCTCCAGTCTGTTTTGTTATCTTGAAACTTAGTAAAAAAGTTATCTTTCCAAATTTGCTCATGGTAAAGCTTTGTATATATGAAAGCTACTTAAAAAGTACACTAAATATTCTGTATACGCATGGTGCCATCTTTTATCAAGTCATGGTATTAGTTTTGTAAGATACTTTTTAAATATAGAACAGTGCCAATTAACCAGCGACTTACAGCAAGACATTGTACATTTATTAATATTTCTAAATAGTAAGAATAGCAAGTAATAAGATTTATAACAAAAACAAAGTACATTAAAAATTTTGAAATCTAGCTGATATTGTCAAATAAATTTTTAATCTGAATACATTTACACTTTTGAGGGTAGTTGTACAATTTTTGGCACGTTGTTAAGAGTCACAGATAACTAAATAAAATGTAGAACTGTTTGTTTTTCCTACGCAATAACAATGACAGGTGTGAACTAGATAACAAAAATTGACTTCCAACTTTCTTTTCACCATTTTTCTAGTGCACAATAATGATAGCATACTTTTTTGACCAGGTTTGTGCATGTTCAGACTTCACAAAACTATGTGGCAACTGGTCAGCGGAAATGCAAGCGGCTACCCTGGACGGTATACCAGGCAGACCGAGCAATGTACTTGTGCACTGCTATAGCAGCTGGATTGTGGTGTCATGGCAACCGCCGCTCAAGCCCAACGCCGAGATCAAGGGATACACTGTGAGTCGTATTCTCTTATATTAGAACATAGGTAATATGAGAGAGAGACCGAGGCTTTCCTATCTTGACCAAATAGATCAGACACTGGCTGACAGGGTTTTCAAGAGTCGATAGCCGGGGAGTATGCATGAATGATGTTATGTCTTCTTAGAGACCTCTGGGAAGGCTAAAAAGCAATCATCATAAGGAGCTGGTTATTAACTTGTCAGTTTTAACTGTTTGATAAAATGACCTCTAAGCTTTATCGAATTGTGGAGGAAGTTAGGGGATGGTATAGGATTAAAATGGATTGTTACCAATTTTGTTTCAGATGGAATTGACCGGCAATGCAACATACAAGGATCAGTTTGGAAACATCAGAGAATCAACATGGGGACCTCTGAGTATATTTAAACCGAATGATACAAGAATGTACAGGTTAGGTGTTCCCATTGAATGATGCAAATATTTAATGATATTTCCCTGGCAATTACAAAGCCTCAATGTCAGTGCTCCATACTACTAACCGTAAATTTACTAAGAGACAGAGTGAAGATAGGAAAAATACTTAAAGCAATTGGTTCTTCAATAATAAAAGTTTAAAGTATATGTATTATGTAAATGTTTAATACCTAACATTAACGTTAGATGATAGATACTTTAGAGTAGTTGTATGTAGAATTAATATAGGCATGCAATGCTGTGTTGCAGGTTCGACGAGCTGCAGCCCAATATGAACTACACGGTGCGGCTGACGGCCATGACGCGCACGCGGCGCCGCGGCGACGAGGAGGTGCGCCACTGCCGCACGGCGCCCGCGCCGCCATCCACGCCGCCGCGTCCGCGCTGGCTCAAGGTACTCACTCTCTCTCTCTCTCTCTCTCTCTCTCTCTCAATCTCTCCCTCACCCTCCCTCCCTCCATCTCTCTCTCTCGCTTTCTCTGTCTTTCTCTGTCTCTCCTACTCTCCCTTCTCCATCTGTACCAGTACTATACTAGAATTGTCAGTTTTTATTTATTTATCGTTTATTAGAACAGTGCAGTTACAATAACAACAATCTTGCTGGTCTGCTGAAAGAGATTCCTATATGGAATAAGCAGTGCCTTTGTACTCTTGTGTTCGTGTTCTTTTCCCTATGAACTCTGTGTGTGTACATAAATAAATTAAAAAAAAAAAAATTAAGCTGAGTGGCCCATTTAAAGTGTTGTATCGTTTCGTGTTGGTACGATTGCAAAAACGACACGTCGCGTCGCTGTGGCACGAGCTACGGAAGCGGAGAACGGTGTTCCACGGCCTTGGCGAGCGCGCCGAAGGTGAAAGTCTCCGGCGCAATTACTGAACCTCGACCCGCCATCCTCTGCTCGGACTACTTCGAACACTCGGATTCGTTAACGGTTTCCATTTTGAAGGCACACTCGGTAATCGATACGTGTTCTTAATCGATCGCTAAAAGTCTGCCCCTCAACTGCTGAGGCACAGGATCAGCGACTTTAACTCCAATACCTTTGTTAACCATGTTCATGAATTAAAAAGTTGTTGATAAATAAACAGTAAGATACTCCATTGAACCGTGCCTTGCAAGAGGACCGATGTATATGTTATGAAGAAACAAAATGCGTTTATGTAACAAGACAACATTTTTGTAACGGAATCCCAAAAGTTTCCAAATCCCCCATATCGGCGTACAGCGTCGTTTTGCCCTTAAAACTCGCGGGCGCAAATATTGATTGCACCTTGACCCAGAAGTGTTTGGCTAAGTTATTCCTAATACTTGTTATTATCAAGCCCATATATGGATATATACCAGTGTAAATTCGGCCAATTTTTTACAGACAGTTCGTATAAGTTCGCAGTTACTGTACCTTGATGCAACGTGATAAGTGTACACTGTAGTGTATATTCAAAGTTATCAAACAGCTAGTCGGTTGTGCAATTTTGTTACCAGAGCTATTAAACCGGATCCCACTTATACATGGTCTTCATTCACTTGCGAGCACTCTTAGGTCTAGTTCGTTTCGACAGGACAGTCGCCGAGCACTGCATCTTGAATGCTTGTCTTGCATATAACTCGATTACCATTCAAAACGTGCTTTAAAGTTTTATGCTACTCATTTGCAAACTATCAATAAACTAATAATACATCTCTTAGAACAATGTCTCATAGAACAAGGTTTACGTCTGGTTATCTTCTTCTTTTAAGTACTTACTAGTCATTATCTTTATGCTATTAGCGATTTAACGAAGCAATTATTGCATTGTGACATTCCAATTTGATTTTAAATTGGTCATAACTCGTTATAACAGCGAAGGAGACACCGTGTCAAATAAAAACTTAACTGTATCCATGATGTAGTGTAACGCGCGAAAGTGTAGACCTGTACTTAACCAACGTGACAGACTAAGGCCGTAAATCGTTTTGTTCGGCGAAGTGATCCTTGTTTGACAATGAACGATAAAAATATAAATAGTAACAGTGGTACAGTTAACGAAATACCTTATTATTCTGTAGCCCAATACTTAGAAGAATATACTTAAAAAGGGTTGTCACTTAGAACTAATTATTTAATAGAGTGACGAGTTTTTTTCCTCTCAGTCTACATTGCACCAAAGCCGATGGAAACCCTGGGTGTAGGTACTAAATAAAAATTGACATAATATATCCAATACTGAATACTAAACTGACGGCTTTAAAATTGTACGCCGTAAAAGGATAAATATGAACTAATAATTCTGTAAAATCTCCAAATGTACCGTTATTTGTGCGAAAAAGACCGTCTTTGTTTTTGTCCTTTGTGATTATAAAATTATGATGACGTGAAGCATTCTGACTTTATCATTAGGTGATGGAATATCAGTCTTCTTTCAGATTAGCGCTATCATCTCGTAAATTGAACGTCGGGTTGTTTGCTCTGTACTACGAAGTACAATTCTCAATACTGGTTCAACTTGTTTGTACAGCTACGTCATATTATTCTATGGATTACTTACAACACTTGTTATGTATCACGGTTTCTTTCTGTTACTCACTGGTCACTTACTACATTTTACTCATAATAGTTTTTATTAATTTAAATACCAACGTTTATCACAATGTTACCTGTTTGACCTTTTTAAAGACTCAATCGGCAACTTGTTACTGTGATTGCTTTATTGGTTTTTTTTTTACGAATTACAAAATTTCGTAATGTACGAATGGTTCATTTTTATTTACGTATAATATCAAGTTTACAAGGTACCGCTGGCGAGAAGCGTGCGTACCTGTGTACAAAAAGATAATTACAATAATAGCAGTAATCTGTTAAGCTATAGCCACTGCGCCTTCGTGCATGATTGAATCGCAGTTCGAGGGTCGACTGCTGCTCGGCTATTCAGTTAATTTAAATCACTTTTAAACTATAACCCCTGTGTTTGGTTGCAAGCGATTGTACAGTCAATATTGTTTTTATCATACATTTAACCCATCAAACAGTCAGGGCAGCTAATGGTAAGTGGTTACCATCGGCTATAGACATGTACAGCAGTAAATATAGCTCTTTACACACCTTTCTTGAGGAACCCCGTGTCATAGTGATCAGGTAATGCCTCATAGTTTACCTAATTGTACACCAAAATATATTTGGAATCTATTTAATACAAATGCATTTTATTTGTAACATTTTTCTACTATTTAAATATAACAGAAGTAAAGATCTATCGAGAGCCATGAGCGCTTGTCTCATGGCGCCGCAGCAAGCTGAGGTACTGAATGTACCTTGTACTGCGGGAAAGTGTGGTATTCACTTTAAACAATGCATCTTTACTGTCACCAAATGTTAAAAGTTTATACCCATTGCTTCTTTGTTTGATACAAGAAACTCTATCGTAACCCTGTAGATAATAAGACTAAATTTTTTCTCCCGCTCAAACGGTGCGCGCAAGAAAAGGAGGCTTGCGCTCTGACGTCACACTGTTCGAAAACTCGTACAACATATCTAATTAATAGGACAAGTGGAAAATTCACAAAATCAGATATTGCGTTTTTGTATTCGACATATGGCAGGTAATATACGGTTTCAAACATTACATAAGCATGTTCAAAACGTATTGTCCTTTTACCCGTTACGTATACTTAAAATTTTATTGATCTAATGTAATATAAGCAATCGCCGTAAACCGTAATTCCAAGTGCGGCGGGTATAGTGGAGTATTATTTGACAATATTACACTTCATCAGCTAATACAATACCATTACTAACTATTATGATTTATTTTGCCTCCGTCCAGATCTACCAATCTCAAATATAGTTTAGTTTTAATGCTGCAAAAACAACAAATCGCTATTTACTTTGTACGTAACTAAAAACGATGTCATTTTACATATCAATTGTGTTTTCTTTCTCCACGCTGACTGCATTGCTAATACATATAATAAGAGAACAGGTTATTTTATTGCATATTATTTTGCATACGCACCCGTTATGGGTTTGGTATAAATTGAATTTATTATTATGTTTTTTAGCATCTAGAATGCGTCTCGCTAACAAGCATATAAAAACCTCTTCATCGTTAACGCTAACCGCGCGTTGAATTTAGTTTCAACTCTCACTTTTATTATTATTTCTATACGATGTTACGTTCGTACCGTTATTTATTCAGACATACTGCGAGCGGCACGCAACAGACCACCTAAGTGTATACATAATGATCAACTAACGACTGATAAGCGCATATTTAATATTCAACTATTTAGCACTAGGGCGGAGTCGTAATCTAGTGGCAGAGTAGAGATATTGGAGAAAGGTCACCGCAAGTGACACCCTATAAATAAAAATTATCAAAAAGGCACACGGATTACAGCGAGGATAATGAGGTATCCTTTGCAAGGAAGGGTCGCATACAGGCGGCGGTTCCCCGCCTGCGCGCCCTCTGTGGACCGTCAGAAGTTCGGAACGCCACGCAGTTTGGCGCGCGAAGCCGACTATAACACATGTCTCGGACGTTACTCCTCATTCACTCTTAAATCGCTTCAGCGCTGTTTGGACAAGTGTTAAGTTGATCGTTTCGTGTGATACAGCACTTTGAGGTTGGCATTATGTTTAAATTAAGCGTTCGAGTTTTAAATAGCTAAGTGCGATACTATTTTTTTTTTAATTTATGGACAAAGTGCTCTTTTTTTATCGGACTGACTTTTATTAGACAGGTAATTAATTATTTTTTAACATTATTTCGTGCTATGCTTTTAATGTATTATCGGTATCTGTCATTAAATGTAGTATAGACGTTAATTGTTTTTTTTTAAACCTTTGTCAATTTAACGATTTATAACTTCTATTGTAATTGATATTATGAAGGGTTAAAAAATTAATAAAAAAGAATTGGGGGTGTAATATTTAAAAACACTTTTTGTATATAAGAAAAAAATATTATTTTAAGAGACAGTAAATCATAATTTTGGGAGTATAATTTATAAAAAAAAATGCACTTAATGTAATGTAGATAAAAAGAATAATACTTTAAATTAGTCATTAAAACGAAGACATGGTTAATTTTTTTTATTGTGAGACCCCTAGATTTGTCAATTTCTACCTGCCCAACATTTTTTGTAATAGAATATAGTCGTCTCTTTCCCTTCAACGCGTTACTAAGAGAGAAAGAATTTTAGTTCATACGTTCCTATTCTGAGAACATTGAAATAGGGACATAATGCGTCAATGATTATTCCATGTTTCGAATGTGTTTTTTTTTCGCCTTTACTTTTATACGATTTAATACAGCAATATAATAAAGTATATCGTGGTGAATGTACGCCTCTTATATAAGTTATATGAAGTTATTTAGTGAACATCGGCTTGGTTCTTTATTTTTTTGGTAAAAATGAAACATTTAAAGTTGATTACAGAAGTTTAAAGCGTCAATTTATGATTACGTGACGTAAACGATTTAATTATTACGTGAGTTATTTTGGTGGGATAACACTTATATTGTAGCTGTACATATTTTTATATGATTCAATATAATAATCCTAAATACGCAGTGGGCACTTTGATGTTGAGTTCAAAGTTTTTTAAGAGCTTTGTGAGATAAGCGTTGACTGGTGCGATCGGTTTGTCGATAGATCACAGATAAAATATTATTTTCAAGAAAGTGCATATTTATATTGATATTCTCTCTTTAAATTTAAGAGGATTACATTTTTTGTGATGCATATTAAGGTTAACGGGCAGAATAGAAATTTTACAATTTAAAAAAAAAAAATCTGGCGTCCACATAGAGATTACTTTCCCGTATTGAATTAATTTTCCTTTTAACGTGTCTCGTAAGACAATTATTTCCAAGTATTGAGTTAGATTACACGAATGAGGAACTATATATTACATATATTTCGCATATTAGGTATACATATTTTATATAACTGACTTTGCTCGTGGGAAATGTGCCAACAGAATCACTGGGAAAGTAAAACTGCGAGATTAAAGTTAAAAGCATTAAGAGTTCACGCGTCACTTGTCAGATATTAAGTAACAGTTAAATCGATCATTATAATATTTTAATTCAAATCACTTTATCTAATACGTGTTATATACAGTAAACAAACTACATATATGGACGATCCATTTAAAATTTAATTATGTCGCAAATAATCATTTGCCCTATCTTCCTTCGATTATAACCGCGGTGAGGACAAAGAGGTTTATGCCTACTCGTATTATTGCCAACATCTTTTCTTTCTATAGTAAATGAAAACAAAAATTTGTAATTACATTGGGAATTTCAAAGAGGTTATTGTAACTATATAGGTACTTATAATTTTATTACATAAATGACACATGTTTTGAGTTCTTACGTCATATTCTGATTCGTCCCGGAATGACTGTCAGATTGTGAAATAGCTCGTTAAAATCTCCGTATTCTATTTATTATGTTAATATAAACATATTTAACGTTACTTTTTGTTATAACTCACCTTAATTTTATCGGATGCAAGCGTGACTTAAATAAAGAGATTTTGACCTTGTTTCGTGAAGTAAAATGCAAATTTTCAGTTTCATTAAAAATAAACATTGCTTTCATTCAACAAATTTAAACGTTACTTTCACTTAAAGTAATTTATCAGTATTTTCAAGAATTCTAAAACGCCAATATTTAATCTTTCTATTGATGTTAAATGTTATGTGTTTATTACGTGTCTCAATAATAACGTTATATGTACAACCATCGCGCAATATGGATTAACTGAAACATCCTAGACTTTGTCGTTTGAAAACTAGTATCACAATACATATATATAACCAAAGACGGTTTAAAATATAATACATATTAAGTATGGTGGCTAGGCTCGATTTTTCCGCAATAAATTAAGTAATATACACAGTCAATAACTCTTAAGCGCGTCGACTGCGTCGCCATTACCCTTGATTTATTCGCATTGAGCGGCGTCCATTGTCTGCTGTGGCCTATCAACTTTATACTTTCCCAGTACATACCCGCAAGGTATTACGCGCATTATATGGAAATTTCGATTAGTCCTCGTGATAAATTACATGCTATTAGACTTTTATAGCTCAGAGGACAGTTATGTTTTAACGGTAACGCGCTTTTGCAGTACACACAGCAGAGAAAACTCTTAAAGTAACCTTTTCATAGCAACATTGTAAGGGATTGCAAACGTACTAATGTCGGCCTTAACCAATTCACGGAATAAACATACTTTCTGCGGATATAAATCACCCAATATTATTTTATTTATTTGTCATTTTAAACACTTTATTTTTCACCTTTATGCTATAAAAGTAACAAAGGCTGACATAATAACATATAAGTCAACACTGTCGATGAATAGAGTTTCTGACAGGTGTCAAATGTAAAAAAAGTAAAGGTAAAGTAGATATTAAGTTATTGATTGGGTACTTAAAATACAAAGTTTGAACATTTTTCGTGTTTTACATTATACTTTATTTTAAAGTAGCATTTAATCCTAGCATTTAAAATTACTAACCGTATTACGCAGGCTTTCGGCTATATTTCATGTTGAGTACACATCCAAGTTTTGTAAGATTGAAGCACTTAACTAGGTGGTCTGTACACCCATTCGATGCGATATAAAGTGAGGAAAACAATAATTTCTGTGCCTTTTAGTTTGTGAGGGTGACGAAATCAAGATGAATCCTATGTCTTTAGTCAATTTAGTATAGAATAATAGGATAATATAGTTATTACGCAGGAAGTCGCACGTGAAATTGTCACGGCAAAACCTTTGAAGCTTCCTGCCTGTGTCATTTCAGGTCTGTTTATGGGTCAAGAGAAGTGAGTCTCAACTTTGGCCTTTGTTAGATATCAGCGGCCATAATCAATTACTTACGCCATGTACACGTTGGAGCGTAAATATCTGATATATAATAAAAAAAATATTATTTGAAGGAACCGTCCGCACTCTGCCGCGATCGCAATTACAACTACCACAAACAAATTCCTACGATTTTTTTAAAGTACAACAGAGTTTTGTCATATTAGCTGACGGTATTTTTACTTTTAGATTTCATCATATGCTTTATGTTTTATCCTTAGAGGTACTCATTTATCCCTAATTGACCACTTTGTGTAAAGCTGCAGTAATAACCATAACATAAATGCCGTCACCACGCCGGCCTCAGAATGTCGTATTCGGCTGGTAATATAAATAACACGCATCATAATATTAACCCTTTCCTCATTTAAAAGTTGTTAGTATCGAGAAATAGACGCGTGATTGGATTAAAAACTAATTGGGTTCGTCCACCGGTGTCGAAGCTGCAACACTAAAACTGTCTTCTTCCTGTTCTCGGCATCTCAGCTGAGTTCATTCACGGAAAGTAGTGTTTTGCGAACACCTATATTTTTACTAATCTCATACCTTTTTATCATTTTTAACAATTTAAAATAACGTGTTGGTATCCGTTTTTCAAATCATGCCTAAATCATAGTGTGGACTTCAGGTGTTATTATGTTGAGATGGATTTGTGAGTTAGTTTAACGAATGATTTTTGTTATATCGAAAATCTTAATAATCTGATGCTCTCGTTGACCCTGACGCGGTTGTAGATAGAAAAAAGTTCGGGACGGACAAAACTTCAGTAACACAAATTTTCATTGGCGATTTGGTCATGAAAGTTAGGCCAAAAATATTGTGTGCGTTTCATTTATCACTGGATATATATTTTGGGCAGCTGTTTAAAACAATAGATAAGTGATATTTAAAAAATAGCTATCAATGTTACATGCCGTAGATAATGAAGGACAGAAGCGCACAAGTAACATTACTTCAATTGGAAAGAAATTTATATAAAGAAATTGCCACTTATATGAAATTGCGCGGTAAATTGCAGATACTTAATCGGTTTTTAACGGGTCCCGGTCCTACATTCACACACACTTTTTATATCACACAGAAGTGACAATTGGGTGCCTAAGTCGTTCAATGTCAGCTGCTACTGCATTTTTAGGTTATATTTCTAGCTCCGCAAACTTGTCGTCCGCGCCTACTTTTTATTTAAGTCATGTTTGGCAATTTATAATTACAAATAAAGTTGTTTCGTTTTGTTTCTCTCTTTCTCCACTCAATATTGTTGTTTTAATATAGTTAATTAATATTTCCATAGTTGAGGTGTCTGCTGCGGATCGTTATTTCACTGCATTATAAACAAAGTGTGTTTCAAATTGAGCTTATGTTTCAACCGCGTGTAAACAGACCAACTTGAACAGCCTCGAGTTCTCTCGTCTGTGGAATACTTTATTTTCTTCAAATCGAATGAATGCTAATATACTTCTTAGTACAAATAGGTGATGTTGTTCCTAATGTTCCTATTGCATTGAAATTTATTTATTCTTTATGATTCGCATTTGTGATATAAAAGTTTGCGCCTGGTGTACATCAAAATGCATAGCTATGTAAACTACATAACACAGGCATATTAATCATAATGCATATGATATTTCGTAGAGTTTCACAACGGGTCGTCGCTCTGGTCGTGGCGACAAAAGTGTCGTCGCGTCGTCATAGAACCGGCTTTCACGCCTACATTCTACGATCAATCATTTACCGACCCACTATACCGAGAACGGTCTAAGCACCATCGAAAATACTAGGTGAAGGCTATTGAAAACTCCAAAAGAATGGATTTTGTTTAAGCCTCACAATGCTTCGAAATTGAAAGTGATGTTAAGTAACTTAACTTGGATATATTAAAGGGCGTACGATACGAAG
This sequence comes from Agara michaeli, assembly GCA_018245675.1. Taxonomy (NCBI): domain Eukaryota; kingdom Metazoa; phylum Arthropoda; class Insecta; order Lepidoptera; family Hesperiidae; genus Agara; species Agara michaeli. The sequence continues at coordinate 15,259 of DWDX01002293.1, forward strand.
AAATGTTTTTTTTTTATTGTGTCACTACAGGCTAGCTTGTGGAACAACATTATTCGATTTATTAATTTGAGAGCGATGGGATTCTTTTCAATGTACACAAACGCGAAATATTTTATATTCAGACTAGCTTTAGTCCGCGACTTCGTCCGCGCGGAATACTGACTTTGGGCAGCATTTTAATTTCCTAGGGTACTTTTATTGCAAAAGACTGTATACCACGCGGACGAAGTCGCGGACGAAAGCTAGTATAGCCTATATTGATCAGTGACGATGTAGCATTCAAATGGTGAAATAATTTTTGAAACCGGTCCAGTAGTTTTTGAGCCTATTCGTTACATACACAC